>JARJRE010000716.1:0-20277 GCA_030783385.1 Akanthomyces dipterigenus | reverse complement strand
GAAGTAAGGAAATAGGTATATTTATGATAATAATGATAAGAAGCTATCCTGAGGGAGAGAGGCGGCTGTGGCCGGAAGGCTCCAGTGGCTGACTCAGCGGCAGGCCTGGTGGGCGTGCCTGCCAACACCCTTGCCGTCCAACACCCTTTTGAGCGCGCCTTTTGCCGGTTCTTGGGCCCTGCCCAGCCGTATTTTATCACTCCGAGCTCCAATTCGAAATCACAATGCAAGAGCTTAAAAGCTCCTTGGAAAACTATGGAGTCAGCTCAAGCGCGTCGTCGAGAAGCTTCCGCTTTGCTCTGCCAGCTGCCATTGCAGACCCAAAGCAGCTACGGGTGCTGTCGACACACTCGCGTCGCAGCAATTTGCTCGACTCACATTTCAGTGCATAAGCGGCTGGAATGGCCTCCAAGAATTTGAGTGTCTTCTTGGAGCCGTGGCTGGAATCTTGGCAGGCGGCTCCTCGGTAACACAATGATCATACCCCCCCATGTACAAGTAGTCGACCATGCGCTCGACCGTTTGGTGATCGGTGTCGCAAATGTTGTAGAAACTTGAACTGGCTTCCTACATAGAAGAGATTAGAGGCCATTGAAAGGCTTTGAGAGACAGCGTGCGGGTCATTAAGCGTACTCGAAAGCAGCTGCGAGAGAGCGCAGTTGCGAAGACGGATGACTGGGTGCAGACAATCACTTTGTGGGCAGGGATTCGGACCCCTTGACAGACCAGCTCCATGTCACCAAACTTTTGTTTCTTGCAGTCACTGGAGAGCAATCAGCAGTTGCACGTGGCGAGCAAGAAGCCAAGGGGACAACAAACTGTAGGATGGCTAGTTCAGCTTCTCTAGATGATACCTGTTCCTTCCCCTCATCAGACGAAACGGACATGGAAGACGTGCTGTCGTAGAAAGGGGGCCTATTTTCTCAACAATCTTTTTTAAAGAAGAGGAAAAAAATGCCCGGCGAGGTGCGGTAGCGGATGGCACTTGGCGTTCACCTGCTGCCGGGCGCCTGGAACGCGATTCACATGAGCCTGATGAGCGCCATTCACCTGCGCAACGACCTTGCGTGTTTGCACATGTTGACTGCTGCTTTTGAATGAGAGATTCGACGGCCAGTACACTGAAATCTATGCAAGTCAATAAAGCTTTAGGCCCGCCGCGCTTCAAAAGGCGCTGTGAACGAAGTGACGAAGCTCCCAACACGTCATGGCAAGACCACCAGAGCAGTGGACTCAGTTTTCAAGAGTACTGTAAAGACAAAATTCGCCCGTTGAATGAGAGCGGAGGATTTTTTTCTCATTACGCAAAGTGATGCCGTGAGCTCATCACTCCGGTTGCACTCAGCTGTGAAGGCGGCTAGCCCACTGATTGCCGAGCTAGATCGCGTCATCATACTCCTTCGGGCACTGGCGTTACTTTACCAGCAGTGATTTCTGGCTGGAACGAGCTCTCTCGACGATAAATCGGCTGCTTGTGGGCTCGAGTATACCCCGCGATCGATTTCCCAACTGTCGCGGCATGATGACCCTCGTTCTCCGTCGTGATGGCTCCATACGAGGGGCAGCAGACCCTTTTGATGAGTGTATAAATAATTGACCACATGCTGCTGTTTCAGGAAAGGAGAAGGAGAAGACTTGAAACCTTCCACAGTTGATTCAGTTTCCCAGAATGCCGAACCAGAATATTACCATCCCACCCAGCTATGTCACGGAGGCATCCAGCGAGATTCTCATCACGAACCACCCTATGTCCAGCGCTCAAGTCACACCCATCCAGATCGTGACCCTGAACCGGCCGAAAAAGCTCAATGCCATTAGCGGAACCATGATTGAGACGCTCATCACCTTGTTCAGGACGGTGCATCTAGATGATCGCGTCAAGGTCGTCATCTTGACGGGTGCCGGCGACAAGGCCTTTAGCGCCGGCATCGATCTCAGCATGGACACGAGCCAGCGGAAGAATACGGTCCCGCCCAAGCTGATGAGAGATCCGGGCGGCACGCTCGCCCTCGCCATGCTCGACTGCAGCAAGCCCATTCTTGTCGCCTACAACGGGCTTCTCTGTCGGCATCGGCATGACCTCGACCCTCGCGGCCACGATTCGGTAAGCCATGCACCCATTCCGTTTCCCCCGAGATATCCGGCGTATTCATGCAAGGCTAGAATTGCTCCGCAGACTGCTCAGTTTGGATTCCCATTCTCTCGCATCGGCCTCACGATGGAGTCTTGCAGCTCCTTCTTCCTCCCTTCGCATGGTCGGCTACAGCAACGCGACCTATCTGCTGGCGACGGGGAGGCGCTATCCCGCCAATGCGCCGGTGCTGCAGGGCATCTTTGCAGAGATTGTGCCCAAGTCGAAAGATGTCCTGCCGCGCGCCGTCGAGCTGGCAGCCGACATGTTGGCCAATGTGAGCTTGATGGCTGTGCATCTCAACCGGCAGCTGATTTGGCGGAATCCTGGCTCTGCAGAGCACGCCCATCTTGTGGACAGCCCGCTCTTGTACGACATGTTTGGTGGAGAGTGAGTTCCAGCACCTTCCGCGGGGAGGCCTGGTATCTATTTGTACATTCTGATCGTATCCAGAGACCACCTCGAGTTTAAAAACGCCTTTTTTGGCAAGCGAGCGCCCAGTTTTCAGGCCCAGGTGGCTACGGATGCCCCTCGCAGCTATCCTTGGTGGGATGCGGTCTCTGTCGAGGTTCCGGCGACTGCAGGGAAGCCCGCGCAGAGCAAGATCTGAACTGAGACGGCGTGACAATCTTGAGGCTACAAAGTCTCTGTACCAGACTCCTGAGTGATGCGATTGATGCCGAGGCCGATGCGAGAATGACTTGGGGCGACAATGAAAGGATGAAACTTGGTAGCAAGGATGTACTTGCGCCGGAAAATTAAATTTCCCCTGGCGACAAATTGACAGAGGTACCGTATGAAAGTTTGTCTACAAGGGGGATTTGCCGGCTGGGTGCATCGCGGCTTTACAAGAGCTAGGGTGTAGCATGCGCACCGAGCTCCAGCTTAGGGGATTCTATTTAAACGAATGTATTGATTGAAATTGAGTGGTAAAGACTGGTAGGAAGACTACGATGTATATGAGATAAATCTGGTAAATGAGCGAACATGAACGACAAGTCTGAGCCATCAAATGACACAACGAGGCTTAGCAGCAGCCATTTCAAATCGGGAACCCGACTTGATTGAGCTTATGCGGACCAGAATCGCGCTAAGCGTTGGATCTCTCGAGAGGCTTTTGGTCCGGCACGCTCCCCATGAGCTTGGTGTACGGCTTTCCCCTGGCACGAGCTGGGACAATGTCCTGCTCCGTCTTGACCGTCGCAGTAGACACGAGGTGCTTGCCAGAAGCGTCCAGCGCCTCTGCAGAGACAGACTCGAGCCTGCGCCTGGGCACCAAAAGCTGCGTTTCAAAGCTTTCTCGCTGCACCTCACCCACCAGCTGGCGGGGGGATCCAACGTCGTCCGTCTCCGAGTAGAACCGCCACAGCGCAGTCTCGGTGTCGCCGTTCCACGAGACGTAGACGGTGGTGGTGCCATCAGCGCCCGCGAGCGAGACAATGGCGGGGTCCTCGCTGGGCAGGCCCGTCCAGTTGTAGCGAAAGGCGCGGTAGTTTTGCACGCCGTCGCCGCGCGCATCCGAGTCCATGTACGCGTGGAAGATGGGCGTGCCGTCGCCGGCAAACTCGGTCACGGCGCCCTCGGAGCCCCAGCCCACGAGGACGTTGCCGCTGGGCAGGACCTGCGTGCTGCCCTGGGACTTGGACAGCAGGTCGTCGGGCGGAAAGTAAGCCCCCACAAGCTCGGCAGTCCAGGAGCTGGTGTCGAGCCGGAGGATCTTGGCACTGCTCGTCGGCGCGGTGTGGACCTCGGAGCCGCCGTTGTGCTCGGTGCCGTGGGCGGAATTGTCGTACAGGCTGATGACCTCGACGCCGTTTTCCTGGCTGAGCCAGCGCGTGTGGTGTTGGAAGCAGAACTTGGTGCCGTTGCCCATTTTGAAGTCGCTTCTGTCTCCGTTGAGGCGCCAGATGATGGAGCCGTCTGTCCCGTTGATCTTGTGCACGGCGCAGGCATCGCGGGCGGAGATGAGATAGCTGCCCTGGGCGTCCTTGTCGACGCTGTTGATGTGAAAGTAGTCCCATGCGTCGGAGGAGTTGTATCCAGAGCCGGCTTGGCCAGGGTTGATTGTGAGTATGGCCTCTTCATGGAGTTAGATGTGGCTCATCACATTGTATAAATTCTTTGTACATACCATCAGGAGTGACGTGGTCCAGGCTAGACCACTCAAAGAGAAGTTTACCTGTAGAGATATCTAGCTCTGAGAAGCTGTCAGAAAGGATTCCGGCTGAAGTATCACACCAGTGCTTCTTCGATAGCAGCAACAGCCGCAACAGCAGCAGCCCTAGGTAAGAGATTGACTGCATGTGTGTCTGCAACCACCACCACGAAGCATCACTCACCCTGAATAATAGCATTTACGATCCATTGCTGCTCTGGGCCAGCACCCCACTCAGACAGGTCTCGCGGCACGGGCTGGTAAACTTGAATCAGGCCCGTTTCTTCATTGACAATGTGAAACTCGTGCTTGTCCACCAGCTTGTGGTTTCCGGCGCGCAGCTCCCGAATCGTCTCATAGTGCTGGTCGACAAACGTAATGTGCCCGTGGCCGTGGCCGTACCCGGCGTTGTGGTCGCCCTCGAAGCTGAACAAGACGTCCCTGCCCTGCCAGCGGCCCGCCTGGAAGTTGGTGGACCAGATGCTGAAGAGGGCGTAGCCGGACCAGACCAGGTCGCCATTGTCTCTGAAGATGTAGGGGCCGGCTTGGCGCGGGCCGTGCTGCGCGGTCTGCGTGTCGGGGAGGCCGGCAAATGGCGCGAGGAAGAGGTAGCCCTCCTCGACGGCGGCCGTCGCCGGGATGGTGATGTTGAGTCGGGGCGGGGCCAGATCCGGACGCGATCTAAACTGCCAGTCTGCGGCGACGGGCTGCAGCAGGGCTGCTGCTGCAAAGGACAGGCAGAAGAAGGCGTTCATGGTTGCTGGGGTCGGTGACTGGCCATGTCAGATGCCTGGGATCTCGGACCATTTTTTAAGAATAGGTACATTCACCTTGATCAAGTACACGAGCCCTAAGTCAAGAGACTTGATTCTATTCTCCTTAGCTTTGCTATTGAATTTCAGATGCTGGACTCGGAAATGGGCTGCGTGGGTTACTCCATCAAACACAGGAGGACGAGGGGTCTAGCCTTATAACACAGAAGCGTCACACAGTACAATCACGTCATATGCACGAGGCATTGAGCATACGCAAGGGCGCTACATCGACCGCATTGCTGTTTTCGGGGCCAGCCATTCACATCATGGTGACCCGATGACCTTGGGCCCATGATTATAAGAATTGCGTGCTTTTCCGACATCTTTAGCAACTGCTCGGAGCTAGTCGGCTACTTGGCTTACTCGGTGTACGACAAGGCAGCACGGAAGCAAACTCAGAGGAAGAGCAATATAGAGGAGCAATCTTGATGCCAAAAGATGCACCATGATGATGATTTGAAGAGTCTGCTAGCTGCTTGAGGAGGCGGCGACAAAAGCATACCTGCTCTGGACCGAGCTTGGCCTATTGTCCTTGGAGTAAAACACAGAAAACAATAGTCTTGAATGCAATATCTGCAATAGCATCCGCATATGATAGATTGTTTTGGGGCTCAGCGGGGGGACTCTGGTGACATATTGAGCGGAAGCGGCAGGCTTTTACCCTAGGAGGGCCAGCAACTGTCACAAGGAAACGTCGAAACTGTTATCTATCATCGGCATATAGGGAAAAAGAAAAGAGAGAAAAATCATATCTATTTATTAATGCTAAGGGTAGTAAATTTATGATTCGGTACTAATGATTCTACAAGCTGTGCGGCTATATCATTGCCCACGTCGGTTTGATCATCGCAATCAGTTTTATCAGAGGATGGCCGGCCGTGGCCCAACAATCGCCCCAGTCAAGGGATACGCCACTAGCATTTGAAGCTGGGCCGTCTATCCGTACTCCGAGGCGAGTCTACAAGTTGCTGCAGCTGCAGGCGGAATCATATTCGCTGCTGCCTGGAACAGCCGATCTGACTGCAAGCCACGGACCAGAAGGCTGCACCTTGTCTGCTGCCTCTACTGGTGCATTCAGGGCTTATAATCCCAAATCACGCCGCCACTCTTGGAGAAACTCCCAGGAACACTCGTTGGTATCTGTCGAGCGGTGAAGTCATCCCGACACCGTCCACCAGGGCTCGACATGCCGGACGGAGAGCAGCACCGGGCCTGTAGCGTCGGGTCTGAACCATTCACAGCGCTCCTGCATCCACGCTTCGCTGTCGACGGCGTAGGTCGGCCAATCGCAGAGCTTGCCGTAGACAGTGACGTGAGTGTTCAGCCGCACTGCTCTTGGTGGGGGGATTGGCCCTGTGCTGATGTACAGCTTCTGCCATTGAGGCCTGCTCTTTCGGGGGGCTGTGTTATGGATACTATCAAAGGCTATTTGCCTACTGGCAGTCACTAGCGGGGCGTGAAGATGCGTATGCGATTGTATTGGTAGCATTCAGCCATCCTCACGCGGGTGTCGAGACCGCCTGGTTGGGTCGGGCGCAACGGTCGCGACGATTGCTAGACACACACCCGCGATGCCCTGCCTTACGACATGCCTCGTCTTGCAAGGAGAAGAATGGAATTACACAATTTTATGAGTATAATAAATCACAACCTGAGAGGCGCCTGTTTTTAAATTTTAACTCAAGTTGCTATATATTTGAAGAGCTGGGATGGACTACTGTGATTATGTACGGAGAGAGAACGCACCAGGTCAGGACCGAGTGATGATATCCTCTCGCTCTGCACCCGTTCCAATCCATTTGATCTGTAATGTATTGTTAGCCACAATTTTCCACCAATTTTCGCAATTGGTTAAAAGTCGGCGAGCAATGCATGCCTGCAATACTAGCCACGCCCACGTATCCATGCAGGAAATGTACTTGCCTTGGTACCAACGAACCGCTCAATGTACTCAATGTACTCGTGTGCCTCCTTGGGCAGGTCCGACCACTCGCGCATCTTGGCAATGCTGGTGTTCCAGCCCGATAACTCGTCATAGACCACCTCTACCCGCTCGAGGACCGCGTGATCCGCCGGGAACGAGGGAATCTCCTTTCCAGTCTCCTTGTCGCGGTACGCGATGCCGACCTTGATCGTCTCAAACGTGCTGAGGACATCGAGCTTACTGAGCTGGAGGCTGTCGTAGTGGTTGACCATGCAAGAATAGCGCAGCGCTACGAGATCGAGCCATCCACACTGCGTCACAGTCAGTCATCAAGCGCAGGTACAGCAGCAGAAGCGAGTGCCAATCTAAGCTGTAAAAGCTGGGATCGCGAAACGACAGAAGATGTAGGGTTTAGATGGCAAGGAGGATACTCACTCTCAGTTTGCGGCGTATCACCGCAGCATACTCGCCACCCAATTCTTGCAAGTGCTTGCCAACCTCGCCATTGTCCTCTGTCGGGAACCCCCCCAGCCCCAGTCGAGTCGTATAACTGCGTTCCAACGATTAGCGTCTCTCGAGCACAACCGACACTGTCAGTTTTTATATCTCCCTTACGCTTTGACAACGCCAATCACCTCCTTAATGTCCCGGATGCCGAGCCCAAGGCCAGATATGGCGCCGCCCAGGCCTGTGCTTGAGCTCGTGACATACGGGTACGTGCCGTAGTCGACGTCGAGCAGTATCGCCTGGCTGCCCTCGACCACGATGTTGGCGCCTCTCTCCTTGGCCTTGGCCATGAACAGCACGCCGTCGACGACGTGCTTCTGGATCGCCACGCGGTACGCCTTGAAGCGCGCAATCTCGTCCTCGACGTCGTACTTGAGGAGGCTCCCGAAGCGCTTCTGGTATCCGGCCGCGAGCCGTCGCAGCTTGTCCGCAAAGCCGTCCTCGTCGAATATCTCGGCCACGCGTATGCCGCTCCGGATCGCCTTGGTGCTGTAGCACGGGCCGATGCCGCGCCGCATGGAGCCAATGGCCTTGCCGACCAGCTCTTCCTCCTGCGCGGTGTCGACGGCCGCGTGGAGATCAAAGTTGACGTGGCATCTGTCGGACACAAAGACACGATCGCTGGCATCTTTGATGCCTTCTTCTTCAAGGTCGGCGAGCTCTTGGAGAAAGGTGGGGATGTGGAAGACGACGCCGGTGCCGATGAGGGCGAGGCACTTGGGCACCATCAGGCCAGAGGGTAGGAGGCGAAAGTTGTGGTAGATGCCATTGGCTTGCACGACATGTCCGGCGTTGTGGCCGCCCTGGAAAAGAATTAGTCGGAAATTTAGTCAACACAAGATGTGTAATTGTTCTCTCAAGTGGCAGCTTTGGGAAAGGGGGCTCATCAGAGAAACCGGGCAAACCTACTGCTGCGCGAGCTACAACATCTGCCTTGGAGCAAAAAATATCCGTCAGCTTTCCCTTGCCCTCGTCGCCCCATTGCGTCCCGATGATAATTGTCGTCGTCATGATTAAAAAGAGAGAGAATAGCAAAGGGCGTAAGAAAGGTTCGTCAAGGAGTTGAAGGTTTGTCGAGGCAGGCGAGAGGTACTGAGGGCTTATACAGCGACAACACCATAAAATACTACTACGTAATATGATGTATTATGTGCTGGATCGAGTCGAGTCGCTACCGTTACGTGTGGCGCGCGAGCTGCATGTCTCGGTTGTCCTCATCTGCGGGCCGCTGTCATGTCTCAGATGCAAGGATTCGGGATGGAGAGCTGAAAGAATATTTCGAGCTGAAATGTACCTGCACTGAGACCTGTCCCAGAGCTGAAATGTTGCCTCTGCAGATTTTGGCGTCGCCGGCCGCATCTTGGGCCGGCTGAGTGACGGACAAGGGACAGGGGGGAGGCTGTCGTGAGGAGGATCAGGACTACTCGCAAGTCATGAACTGTGCGTATGGGCATTGTCTGAGGATACTATGCGGATGGGAAGGCTCCCACTGGCCCAGTCCTGACTATCCTTTTTCTGCACCCGCACTCTTTTATGATGGCACGCTTGTCGAGACCGCTTCAGATCTTCCGCCACGCCAGCTGCAACCTGCAAGCCACATTCTCAGCAAGTCTTGATTTCTCCATGCTCCAATTGGCGCGTTCCCCTTCTGCAGAGCTACCTACTCCCCATTTTATTTTCGGAGATCGAGCCGTCAATTCAATTTTTCCGAGACATTGAGCAGAATAGGCATCTGGTCACGCAATGCATTGGCACTTTTGATCCAGTGACTTCATTCTGATCGACTGAGTCCCCCCCTCATCTGCTGGGGCAAATCATGCATGGCCCCCTATGCGATGCAATGTAACCCTATCCGAAGAGCTCATCCAGGTTGTCCATGCCGTGTCAAACTCTGGGCATGGGGCTTGCAGCCTGTGCTGTCTTGTCTTACCCTGACGGTCAATGTCTCTCGTGCTGTCTCGCACAAAAACGGTTCCGGAGCGTCAACAAAAATTGCGGTTGGGCACGACAAAATGGCCTCTGAAGACGAATAACCCCGATTACGGCATACAGCACGGGATTCGGTTCATACGGGAGCCCATCTGTTCGTGGTGCTCGACTGCTGATTGAGCTTCCCCCTTGGCATGACGACCTGCTCACCATCCTCCATCCACCATTGCAATCGAACGGGGATGCCGACGCCACCGCCCCCTCTCCGGTCTGCGGGATCCTCGACCTCGGAGCGCACTCTCAACGGCGATAATGGCAACAAGACTTCATCTCCAAAGCCCACAGAGGCCACGCCGCTTCTCTCCGGCATGGGCGACGAGCTCGACCACGACGTCACCGCCGCATCGTCTCAGCTAGAGGATGGAACTTTCCCAGCAAGCAAGACCGCTGAAGAGAGCAAGCCACTGCCCAAGCTGCAAATCTTACTGCTGTGTTTTGCGCGAACCATGGAGCCCATTGCATTCTTTGCCATCTTTCCCTTTATCGCGCAGATGGTGAAGCGCAACGGCCGCTTGGCCGACTCGGACGTCGGCTTCTACAGCGGCCTCATCGAATCGCTCTTTTCCGTGGTGCAAATCTTTGTCTTGATCGTCTGGGGCCGTCTCGCCGACAGGATCGGCCGCAAGCCCGTCATGATCATCACCCTGACAGGCATGATGGTCTCGACCATGGCGTACACCATGGCCACGACGATCCCCCAGATGATCTTGTTCCGCTGTCTGGCCGGCGTCTTTTCCGGGTCTCGGCTGGTGATGCGCACGATGCTCTTCGAGCACTGCACGCCCGAGAACGAGGCCATGGCGTACAGCTGGTTCGGCTTCGCCAACAACATTGGCACCACGCTCGGTCCGCTCATCGGCGGCGTGCTGGCTGATCCTGTGGCTCAATATCCAAAACTCTTCAAGGGAGTCGCCTTTTTTGAGAGCTACCCGTATGCTCTCGTCGGCTTTGTTCTGACTGCCATCGGTGTTGTGGGCATTGTCATTTCCTCTCTCTTTCTTGAGGAGACTCTCGATTCGGATGAAGAACCGTCATCTTCCACCAGTGATGGCCAGACCGCTGCCCACCAAGCCCTCTCCATGCGCGAGCTTCTCATGGCCCCCAAAGTCGCGATGACCATTTGGGTCTACACCCATTTTATGCTTCTTGCGTTTGCCGTCACGGCGCTCATGCCAGTATTTCTATTCACTCCCATCAAGATTGGTGGTACTGGCTTCTCTTCATCGCAAATTTCTGCCTTTATGGCCATTCAAGGGGCCAGTCAGGCTTTCTGGCTAATTCTTGCTTTTCCCATTCTGCAGCGTCGCTACGGCACCAAAGAGTTGTTGAAGATGTGCGCGACAGGCTATCAGTTCTTTTTTGCTGGCATTATGCTCGTCAACATGCTCCTCCGTGTCGGCACCAAGTCTGCCACGGCCTGGGCCTGGACATTGGGTAGCTTTCTCGCGGCTACGGGACCGGGTGTGTCGATGGGCTTTACCAGCGCGCAGCTGGCAATCAACGATGCATCCCCAAGTCGCCATGTAATGGCTACCCTAAACGGCATCTCCATGACGAGCGCCAGTGTTGCCAGATCCTTTGTTCCCGGTGTTTCAACAGTCATCTTTGCAGTTGGTGTGAGAAGTCAAGTATTATGGGGCTACCTTGCGTGGACTATTCTGATTCCTTTGGCTATTGCCTTGAGAATTTGTGTCAATTACATTCCTGGGAGCAGGAAAGCATCATGAGGCGCGGGACAAGACGGCTGCCAGGCCCTATGTAAAGAGTTGGGCCCAGAAAATCTTGAATAATACTGTACCATATATAGAGACTTGATTCATCATCACTTAATATGTAATATACTTTTCCTATCGCACCTCATAACAGACCTCATTACCTCTATTCCGAGTGCAACGGCCTTTTTGTTAGTGACGCACCGTGGGGTGGTCCTAGACGTGAGCAGCCCACCACATCGCGACCTAAACGACCAGCTTCATTCAGCCCGCCCCGCAAGGCCCCTTTGCCAGCTTCAGAGGCAGTACACGAGACTTCTTTTCTTACTCTGACAAAGCCGCGAAGAATCAAGTCCAACGGTTTCACGAGATTGATCTCAGACGCCGGCACGATCGAAGTGTCGCCGGAAATAGACGCACGTGTTACCCTGTCGCCATGGACATAAACGGCTACTCGTCCGGCATGCTGCCCTACCCAGACCCGAGCCAGTTTGACTACAGCGCCTTCCTGGGCGGCGAGGGCGCGATACAGTTTCAGGAACTGACGTCGCCGCACAACCAAGCTACGGTGGCCCAGTCGTCAGGCCAGGTGACGCCGCCCAGCTCCGAGAGCAAAAGTCCGCCCAGCAGCGAGGTGGCTCGTCGTGCGGGAAACGCCAAGCAGCGCCTGGAGAGAAGAGGCCACACCAAGAGCCGACGCGGCTGCTACAACTGCAAGAGACGACGCATCAAGGTAAACAGACCAGTGCTGATCATGATGGGATCTTGGTTGCTGACTGGAACCGTTAGTGTCAAGAAACACTCCCAGCCTGTGGGCACTGCGTCAAGACGGGCTTAAAGTGCGAGTATCCTGCTGCGCCGCAAATCATCCACCAGGTGAGATTGTGTACTGTAGTAACCTATAGACAATGAAACCCCTGACAGACGTATAGCCGCACCATCAAATCCCACTATTCAGCCTGCAGGACATGCGCTTCTTCCAGCATTTCCTGACGCAGTGCTACCCGCACCACCCGCTCAAGCAGGAGGAGGTCTGGACGCACGAGATTCCCTGCATCGCGCACAACCACGAGTTCCTGATGCACGCCATCCTGGGCTTCGCCGCGTCGGAGCTCGTGCACCAGGACGCGACGCTCGCCGCGGCGGCCATGGCGCACCGCGTCAAGGCCATCCGGGCCATCAAGCGGCGGCTGGGCGAGTCGGCGCGGACCGACACCGACCACGAAGAGGCCAACGCGCTGGTGGCGACGTGCTTTGCGCTCACGTTCCAGTCGGTCAGCCTCGAGGACGGCCTGGCCGAGTACATGACGTTTATCCGCGGCATCGTCATTGTCGGCATGCAGATGAGCTTCCGCAACATGGCGCCCGTCTTCACGACGCTCTTTGACAATGACCCCGACGCGCACCTGGCCGCGCAGATGGAGGACCTGCCGCTCATTGAGAGGGCGTGGGTGGACGCGGCGGCCGGGGCGCTCGACACGCTCAAGCCGCTGTGCGCGACGCAGCTGGAGAAGGAGTACCGCGAGCAGCTCCTGGGCATTGCGGAGAAGCTGTATGAGAATTCCTTTGAGGGTAAGGTCTCCCGTTTTTTTTTCCGCTTTTTCTTTTTTTTTTTTTTCCTCCTGCCACGATTTTATTGCAGTTGACTCATACTTTGACAGCGTACAAGACAAACTCGAAACAGTACGGATGGTGGATGCTGCTCCCGCACGGCACCTTCCAGGAGCTCATCAACATGCGCAACCAGACCATGGTGCTGCTGCACACGCACTGGATCGCGCTGTCGCAGATTATGGCCTTTATCAACGAGCAGGAGATGAGCGTGCGGCAGAAATACCCGTCCAAGCAGGAGAGCAGGATGGACCCCGGGTTCCTGCGCTGGCTCAAGTATCTGAATGCGCGCGTCGACTACCAGCATCAAATGTACAACCAGTGGCCGATGTGGGTGGAGGAGCAGCTCGATCGGGACCTGACCTTTTTTGGCCGGAGAGCGAACTAAATACAACCCTTTTCAGAGTTTGGAGGTGTAAAGCTCTTGACAAGTGTTTCGATATTATGGTATCATGCCAACATCCAACGTTGATACTTTGTATATATATTGATATGATTGAAATGATACAGTTTAGTTCTTGACTGCTTACTGATGGCTCTGGTTCTTGCTCGTGCTTACAGCCTGGTGAGAGCATCATGTTGCTGAGCATGCGGCTGGAAAAGAATACGCAGAATCCGGAGTACGGTAGTAACTACTTGACCCATGCCGAGCCGTGATCAGCATGCGCAGCCCTGCTCTGGTAATTCACAGTCCGAGGCAGAGAGAACTTGCTCCGTAAACGAGTGGGCGGTCATCACAAGGCTCAGCACAGCCCCGTCGGGCACACAGCAGGGCGACCGCTAAAGGCCAAGAAAAGCGGTGGTGGTCCACTGTCGAGCCCTACAGTGACGTTGTGGCAGCGGTACAGATGACAGGCTACAGCGCTTTCCCCAGCGGTCGGGGTTAGCCTTAGCGCCAGGGCCCACTGCGCATTCGTCGTATTTCAACGAAGCGACCCACTAGAGCAGAGGCTTGAGCCAATCGTGTGCTGCCGGACTGCGACCGTATCGCCCGTATGGCCGCTAGCGTCCGTTCTCTGGGCACTGCTTTCCCCAGGGGTTCTTGGACGTATTCTAGAACGAAGACGCTCGAAGGAATGCGCCCGGTGTGAGCTTCTCCGGCAAGACGTATATATAGCATCATGTCCTGTGGCATCGAGCATGTTTTGAATAAGGTCTGAAAAGCAGCAAGGCATTTACAAGCATAAACACTCTCAATCATCTTCGCTACGACTACGCAGTTTACCCCATTGCTTCGCATACTGAACATAACCGTCTGGCTTTTATCAACACACCACATAGCCACCATGGCCACTCTTACCAAGCTGCAACCAGCAGATTCTGCTGTTCACAGACGCTATTCGCAGATATCAACCACATCTTCTCCCCCCGAGTATGAGCGCGAGGACTATGCCCAGCTCCAGGCACTTTCCGGCGCAGCATCTCAGTCCGAGACGTCCACATTGCCAGGCTACGACACCCTCGATGCCTCGCCCTCGGCCAGCAGCACCGCCTCTGCCGTGACGTCGTTTCACCACACCAGCGCGTTCCAGATCGAGACGGCCGGCCACCCGCTCTTCTACCTGCCGCTGCCGCCCAAGGCCATCCCCATCCCCGTTCTGCGCGTCGACGACGACGGCACCGTCGGCGACCTGGTCTACGAGTCGCTGCGCAACAAGCGCAGCTCCGGCAACTGCGCCCTCGTCCGCGCCGGCCACGGCGTCTCCGAGGCGCCCGTCTGCAGCACCACCTACCGCTTCGGCCCGGGCAAGAGCCCGCAGATGCAGCTGCACGGCCGCCTCGACCCCGGCGAGGTGTACGAGGTCCATGGCAAGGGGCTCACGACGCGCGCCCAGAGCCTGCGCACCCACCTCGGCACCTTTGAGTGGCGCTACGCCGGCCGCGGCGACCGCAAGGCCGTCGGCGCCAGCAGCCTGCTGCTTTTTGAGCGCGTCACGTCGGTGGCGCTCGCGGGCGGCAAGCAGGAGGAGCGCCGCGCCATCCTCGGCATGTTTGTCCGCAGCGCGGAGCTGCGCACGCAGGGCACGAATGGGTGCACGGCCGGCAATGGCGGCCGTCTGCTGCTCAACCTGACGGAGTGGGCGGACACCAAGGTCGAGCATGAGCAGATGGAGATTATTGCCATTTCCAGCTGCATCGTGATGCTGAAAAAGGAGGTTGACAGGCGGCGTGTCCAGCAAGTGATGATGATGAGCGGAGGCGCTGGTGGCTCTTGAGCGCAGCACCGATGAACTAGAGCTGATGATGATTCGATTTTTGTATTATACCCAATCAGTGATTGTCTTTCGAAGGCACATGAAGATTTCCGTTTGTAAAGTTAGCCCTTGATGCGAACTTGAGCATATCATTTGAATTTATTCTTCCCTATGATCCCGATGCGTATTTGCGGTAAAGAACAAGGAGCCGTTTGCGAGTTCTAGCAATTCCGCATTTTTTGCTCCTTTCCTCGTCTTGTGCCAGTGCGATGTGGAAATCGATGAAGCTATCTACAAGACCCACCTTGAAGCGACGGGAAATCCAGGCACGCTCACCCAACAGCTCACGTGATCCGGCTTCCTGCCTGAGGCGACAGCTCCGCCAGACGGGCTCATCTCTAGCAAGGATTCAATTGGTACAGCCAAGCACCTCACCAATCCCCGAATCTCAACCTCCCTTCAATCAACACCGCCAACATGACTGCTGCGTGGAAAGCCGCCGGTTTGACGTATGTTTGCCCTATGCGCATTTTTCTGCCCTTTTCGACTGGCGCACTGCCTCGATGACCGACCAATGTTTTGGCGCGCGCGCGCAAAGGAGACCCGAACTAGCAAGCTAATTTTCGACGAAACAGCTACAACCGCTACCTGGCCATTGCCGCCCGCACCATCCGCCGCAGCCTCAACGAGGAGAAGAGACTCGTCGCTGAGCGCCGTGGCGACATGGAGCTTCGTTTTGCCAAGTGGGAGGTATGTGTTCCGCCCTTCCGAGATGGAGGGGGAGAGACAGCGACGGCTGATGCTAATGCTTAATACCGCAACAGAACGGCAAGATGGGTGAGGCCAAGGATCTTGCCAAGGCCAACAACGCTGCCATGGCTGAGCACGGCTCTTCTTCGTAAACAATGCTTTACTCCGACTACGATTTCGACAATGGACGACGTGCGCGATGAATGTCCAAAACCACAGCCCGGGAGGAGAGGTGTAGAGCACGGCACATGGGGGACGCCAACGAAATACCACCACGTACTTTAGACTCGGTGCGCAATCAACCACCACCACCACACTGTACCATACAATACGATTGATACAATAAATCAACTTGAAAGCATGACGGGGTCGGGAAATTGAAACCCGGCTCTGATCGGCCATTTTATTTGTTAGCTTGTTCCTACGCCGAGGCTACGGAGCCTTGAGAAGTAAGCTGGTGACCGGCCGGCGATACTGTGCTTGACTACTAGTTGTAAAATCAATAATCGGTGAATGATAGATGGGAATCCGCGCTTTGCTTTTTAGTCCACCAGACCAGGAGAAAGACAGGTCGCAACAACGCGACCGCGAGGCACTTGGATTCCACGACCGCGACTCAATTCGCTGTAGGTTAGGTGTGACCCTCAACGCTCCGCCTGGCTTCCGCAGCCTGCCCGCTACAGCCGTGACAAGCCACCAGCACGAATCTTCCATAATAATAAACAAGACTCTCCGCTCGCAACGGCATTTTCCTCTCCTTCCTGCCGCCAGAAAGGCTACCGAGGATGTTTGGGCAGGATTTCGCCATCGATCAATAATAAAAACAAAAAATGGCGGACTATGCGGTTGATCCAGAAGGTACGCAAAGCGCCGAAAGCCTTGCATTCAGTTTCCTCACCCCACCTTGCTCGTCATGATTAACCCATCACCGCATGTTGCGCAGAGATAGCCAGGCTCTCCCTCGCGCAGGATTCGGGGCAATACCCGCCACCAGCTATGGGCGTGGTTCCCATCGACATAACGGCCAAGTTTGTAGAGGCTGTCAGGAGTACGTCTTGGTTCAGAAAACCGCCTGTCTGGCGGTTTGCAGCATGTCTTGTGATGCTAACCGCATGAGCAGCCTTGGAACCAGGCGAACTGGTCAAAGATGGCTTCTTTACACTTTTTGAGTCTGTCTCGGCACTCGAGGTAGGTTGAAGACTCTTATTACCCTTTGAAATGTACATTATTCAGCATGCTGATGTTGTCTATTTCCGCGCCAGATTGGGGATCCAAAAATGGACAGTGGCTGCGTCGCACCGGGAGAAAGGTTTGAAGAGGAATACGACGTCTCGCGGAGACTACTTCCAGAAGAGGTCCTAGGAATAATCGATGAGCTCATCTGCCACGAAGTAGGTGTTGCAGAGTCCTGAAGAGCCATCCCTACCGACTGGATGCTAACACGGGTAGATTTCATGGCACCTCGGCTACCCGTTGTCACAGACGCTATTCACCAGCGTCTATGTCGAGGCGCTTTCCATGCCCGACCCTGCCAACATTGGCGAGGCCCAGTTCGTAAGGTCTGGCGGTTCGGCGAGTAGAACTGAGCCCATGCTGCAGATTCTCCGCGCCTACTGTCTGGGCATGCTCAAGGGCTGCAGCTACGTAAAAGAGCGCATACAGATGGAGCACTACTATGAGGTATGGTCTGCTTCTCACATGTGCTAGCACATGAAGCTAATTCGTCTGCGACATCACAGGAAGAGGATTTTGTCACCAACACATACAATCGCACCTTGTTGTGCCGCATATCAACACGCAACATTCACTCCGCCCTTCGCGAAGCCCAAGGCCTACTTGACCTGCTGAGGGATGACGTATCCGAGGAAATTCTACAGGCGTTGTCGGCTCGTCTGAGCCTGCGCCGCGTATTTCTGGAGGCTGCAGAGTCGCCGGAGAACAAAGGGGACTTTGACAAGGCTCAAGCGCCGTGGATCGAAGCTGCTGACTTTCTCCCCATCATTGAAAAGACGCATGCCCTGGCCCAGGACGTCGATGAAGCCTTTTCAGCACAACTGCAACGAAAGCTGGCCAGCACAATGCCTCCGCGTCCCATTGTGCAGCTTGACTTCAAGGAAGCTTTTGCGCATCTGTCCCGCATGTTTAAGGACGGCCGCGAGGTCATCAACGTTCTCAAGTATACCGACTCACAATGCCTTTTGGTAAATATTGTTCATCGTACATGCCTGTATAGTGGCGCAATGCTAACCAGAACCAGACCTTTGTGTCGACATTCCAGGCCAAGAAGCCCCAGCCACTTGTATACGTCAGAACTCTCTTACAGACACTTCTCTTTGATGAAATGTTGATTCTCGGACGTATGAGCATTCGACAACTCCTTGACGATGATATCTCCATCTTCACGCTCCCTGCTAGCCCACTCCTGGCGCGCAGCAACGACGACATTGAAGCCGTCCACGACGTTCGCTTCACAATGTCGCAGCAGACGGAGCTCTTCCGCCAGCGCGCCGCCCAGCCATTCCTCGACATTCTGCGTACCTTTTGCCAAAACCGATGCCGTATTCGCCGCACGCTTTGCCATCTCATTCGCGATTGGGAGGATCTGCAAATGGACGCCGAGGACATTGACCATGTCTTGCAGGTAAAGACGAACGAGCGGCCCCTGGTTCACCGCGCCTCTATGCTGAGCAGCTCAGCGCAGCCCACCGAATCCTATTCTCTTGCTCTTTCTTCGTGGGCCTATCTCTACAAGCTGCGCCTGATGGAGACGATTGTCCAACTCGGCTTCGAGCTTGAGGTCTACCAACCGGACGAGCACCTCGGCATGTACTGGTATCTCAATTACCTCGCCAAGGGCCGCCTGCAACATGCCGAGCGCATCAAGTCCTTCATCGTACACCGCGTAGAGCAGTTCCGCGCCTCGTCTGTCCAGGACCCCCTTGCTGAAAAGCAGTTTCAACGCGCCCTCGCTGCCATGCGCCTCACCCTCCTCGACGCCGCCGTCATCTGGGAGCTCTCCGACGCCCTCTCATGCCTGCACATAGTCCTCGCGCGCCACAACCTCGTGCGCACCCCGCCGCGGCCCTACAGCGACGACGCGCTCCGCTATGACCTGCGCATGAAGCCTTTTGCCGCCATTGGCCTGCCCTCGCTGCCCTCGTTTGCCGAGTTTGAGGCCGGGTCTCGCCAGCCGACGACGCCGTCGGCGGAGATTCTGGCGTACGGCGAGCGCGCGCTGGTCGGCGCCAAGAAGGGCTTCGAGGCCCTCAGCCGACTCTCGGCGGAGGACTCGTTCTCGGTGGGGTCGCACGAGCGCTGGGTGGCGGGCGTCAAAAACGGCATCAAATCGTGCATCGCGACCGGCATCGCCATTGCGACGCTGCAAAAGACGCTGGCGGGCTCGTTGGGTGGAACCAGCGGCGAGGAGCCGCTACAAGGCAAGGCATTGGGGTTGGCGGTGGAGATTCCCACGCCGGACAAGACATATCACCCATCATGGATCGTTCCTAGAGTAACAGTTATACCTAATTGACGTCGAGGCCTGGTGGTTAATGCTACTTGGATCAAAACGAACTTTGCATCTAAACCAAGCACCTGTTCTGAGACTGCAAGTGGCTTACGATGAAGATGAGGCTGCAAGTGGCTCACAATGAAGATTGAGGCTTTATAATTCTGAATTTCGATAAAAACAATAGGCCGTTGATTGAAATACCAACCACCAGTCTAAGGGTGAATTAAGGGATGGAGACGTCACGGCCGGTTAGGCATGAGTTAAAGCAAGGAAATAGATATATTCATAATTAAATTTAGTCCCGCTTATAGGCATTATCAATTAATGCCATGCTATTATATTGTCCTTGATTAAACCATGCACATGGCAGTCCGAGAATGGCAGCCTAGTTATGTGGCAGCCACGGGCCACCTAATGCCTCGAATTGTACTAGTGTCGACCTTAATGAAGCATAAGTTCGAGTCGTGCTATCCGGACCGAGTCTTTGCCCTACTCGGACCGACCACATCGCGGACCGACCACATTATTTGATGTGGTCGGTCCGACTAGGACAAAGACTCGATGCGCATAGCAAGACTCGAAACTTATGCTTAAAAGCAAAGGGGCGAAGCAAGCAAACTACGCGGCACAACGTCACAAGGGAGCGAGGGTCGTCAGGGGGCGCTGAGAGGGTAATGGAGAGTTATTTCAGTGGCCCTTCAATGCAATAACGCTACGCACCTCCCACAACTCGAAACATAGTAGCCTGAGTAAACCTCGGTAAAGGAAGCATTATTAGGAACCCAGATGGTACTAGTTAGATAAGCCGTTATATATATGACTCTTAAGTCTTTCGCATAAACTAGCATATATTATAAATGAGAGCATAGTATTGCTGGCAGTACTCGGCGTTTTACATGATCCTGCAATTTACGCAATTTAACGCTTATAAATCAAATACACTTAGACCCCTTATGTATATATATATATATATATAT
>JARJRE010000715.1:0-30183 GCA_030783385.1 Akanthomyces dipterigenus | reverse complement strand
CCCCCCCCCCCCCCCCCCAAACGGTCAGACACTCGCAAGTAGCCCATGATCCCTGTGGGTATTTGGCCGGCGCCTTCACGGCAATCGCGGCCAGCAAAGCGAATTTTCGCTGGGACTCAACTCCCGTCCGTGTCGTCACACACACACACACACAATGTCAAAGCATGAGTCGTCGACTCGTCGCGAGTCGTGTCGTCTGCAACCTCCACCACGCCTTTGCTCGTTGGGTCTCAGTCTGCGCAGCACGCCGAGATGAAGCCTGCGTTTTGCGGTGTGTGACGGCGAAACAGGACACCTCTCTCGCAATGCGCAAGTGTAAATCTGCCGAGACCAAGTCGAGAAATGTGCAATGAATATGCATAGTTGTGCTTTCTCAGACTCTGCAGGACCTCGAGCTGTGGCCTGCAAGATCTGTCGCTTTTACTCTCCCCCGCCTTTACGCCAATTGGCCGAGTCAACTTTAATGGCAAATCGATGCTGGCAGCAGAGCACCCCTGATGCCGCTCCTGATGATGTGTCGCATGGGCCTCGGGTGAGCGGGTGATGTGCACCTTTTCTTGCCTCCAGTCCAAGGTGGGTGCGCACTACTACGTATGCACACCAGCTTCAGTACATGGGCGCACACGTGGATTATTAGCAAACAAAAAGGCCACTTTCTGACCAAAGTGTGGAAGGCGCAGGCCCAATCAATGAGGGACTTTTTTGGAATTGCCTCTTGGTTCAGCGAGTTTTGACCAGCATGGGATTCATGCAAGAGCCATTGGTCTGTTGAGTCAAACGATGGCCAGATCGCAACATTGCCGACACAAAACTTGATATACTTGCGAGCATGATATACTTGCGAGCATGGTATACTTGCAAGCATGATCAAACAGCATGTTCATCAAATTGAACCAGAGCAGAACAATCTGTTGCCGGCTGCGTGTCTCGCACATGCGAATGAGGTGCAGCACACTGTCCCCCGTCCATGGCCCTCGTTCCGAAGCACACTGGCCAATGCGATGCTGTGGATTTCCAAGGCGGAACCCGGTACGTCAAACGGCATGTGTTTCCTGCAAAGATTGTGATTTACGAACTGCAATGTATCTGTTGGCGGGTTCTGCCTGCGACGATCATTCTGGCAATGGATTACACGCAATACTCTATCGGGGGTGTGTGGTGGCTAGTCAGCGCCGGTCCGTTCCACTTGAGGGAGATGAGGTTACGTTGCTGAAATAGTTACCGATTTCCATTAGCCAGATGTAATGTACACACCCTTTGTGTCGCACCTTTTGACCCCCACAGCAAACATGTCACTGCGAACCCATGGCAGAAGGGGGAGGGGGGGTTGACCTGTTGGCCTGTCACCGGCTCGGAGCACCTGCATCCGCCATGATAAACACTCCCTGCGGCTCCGTATTTGCTTCTCTCTGACGAGAATCAAAACACATTGGACGCTGCATTCCAACTTCCGAAGGCCTTGCACCACTGGTAGTGGCCTGACTTTGACCAGCGCCATTCTCCACGTATTGGTCCGTCAGATATACCATGATGACCCGGGAGCTCTTGCTCGGGGAGCCGGGCAAGTGGGTGTCAAAATACAGGGAGATATTAGTGCGCTGTAATAATAGAAACAAGCTTGCAAACTTACCAGTATGTCAATATTTCCCTAGCCCATTCCTGGTTAGTGCCAATCTCCGCAATCTCTTAACCTTTTACCAATCGAGTATGACTGTACGAGTGGATTTGCATCCTAGGACAACGGTGCACAGTCATTAACATGCCAGGGGCACGGCTGGACAAGAACTGTCTTGTTTATTGTCGCGACTAATCACCCCCCCATGCCACTTGTGCTGGCCTTGCCCATCATGTCTCACCTTCCCGCTAGAGAAGAAACGAGCCGTTCGGCACGTTTCGTTGGTCCGCGTCCTAGCGCAGGGCTGAGCGAAAAAGAGAAACATTGAGCAGCCGAGGAGGGTGACGAAACTTTGCTGTATCAGTTGGCGAAAACGTGGCAGCCACTTTTGACTAGCCAAGCGTGCCCTGCACATCCCGGCAGAGGGCAGGGGGGGCGGGCAGCAATGGGTGGTGCGAGCGCGGGGCTTTTTCCACATTCCATCTACATTCTATCTTTTGAGTCTCTTTGGTCGTTTGAATAGTCTGTGCTCACAGCCTGGGGGGACAAGGACATGCGGCAAGGCGCCAGCCACCGCCCAAAGGATGCACCATTGCGCCACGGATCAGCGCAAAAGCGTGCGTTGTGGCTTGTGGATAGCCCTGCCCAGCTTGGTTTGCAGGCTTGGCTTCAAGGCTTGCAGCAGGAGTCGCCCATTGTGACCTTGACGGGCGCTTCGCCGCTTGGCCCGAAAGATGCTAGCCGAAAGCCCTCTTCCCCGTACACTACTGGTAGGCAGCGGTAGCTGAGTGTTGCAAGCAGCCCGGTAGTCACAGGGAGGTGGGTGTGTGGTGGCTGCTCGGTAGGTAGCTCTGGTAGCAACCCACTGGTCAACTTGGAAGCATGTGCAGGCGCGGCGATTCAAAAAAAGGAGAGACGAGACACTTGTTTCACCCGCCAAATGAATGGAGAGACGCAGGGTTGCAGCATCACAATCCAATGACCAAGCACAAAGGCGCGGAGGAAGTGCCAACAACGAGGGGACGCCCGACGCATCAACTCTCATCTCGGAATTCGCACAGGGCCCGGCATGAGCGTCGCTGCTCCACTGATGAGTTTAGGGGGGGTCTTCCCGCGTAGAACAAATCTAGAAGCTTGTCCCGAACGTTTCACTGGGCCGCCGTCCACTCGTGCAGCGGCTGGGCCGATGTGAGCACCCTCCCAGGCCAGCCGGCGATCGATCACACACTTGCGAGTTGACGGGCAAAAAGATACGGAGACAATTGGGTGGGTGTGTCGAAGCCCAAAACACCAAAACACACACACCAAAACACACACACCAAAACACACACACCAAAACACACACACCAAAACACACACACCAAAACACACACACCAAAACACACACACCAAAAACACATGTGCTTCTCCCAGCCTGCTCAGACACAAAATCTCTTACCGCCTCTCTCTCTATCCTAGTATTCGTTTCTGGCCATACAGCGCAGTCCCTTGGCTTTCCGAAACCTCATCTTCGCGGCGCCACCGCAAAACTTCATGTGCTTGACTCGAACATCTGCAGCATTGGCGGGAGCAGCGGCCACACGCCCCCCCCCCCTCCCCTTTCTCACTGGCGGAGGGCGCCGACGCGGTCTTTTTTTTTTTTCGCTGTCGCGTGCAGGGGGGGCGGACAAAGAATAAAGATGCTCGATCTCAATCTTTCTCGACTCCTTCTTTTCGCCTTGGCATTCCAAATACAGGGTCGATGCCCCGCGGCTGGGAAATTTATGCTTGAGCTTGTGACGACCCAGCCCACTCTTGAAACGCTGCCTGTGCACAGATTGTTTGATGGGAACTCGGGCGGTGTGAGTGGGCGACGGAGAGCCTGTCGAGCTGGGCTTTGACGATGGGCAATCCTGGACGCAAAGTCGCGCGTTGTGGTGTTGCTGTCGTGGGCGTGGGATTTTGCTTTTTTTTTCAGGTCAGTCGTCTGGGCGCCAATCTCTCACACAACGGTTGAAGAGACGTACAAAACATGATCCTTGACGATGATCCGCAAATCCCCACAGGGACGCATGGCAGCTGCAGGAAAGAGGCCGCTGAAACAGTTCAATAACCGAACAAAGGCTTCGAAAGCCGTCGTGCTGAATCGATTTGGATAGCTTTGCGAACCTTGGCCGCAGACCAGTGCTGACTCGTGGGGATCGGCTGTTTCTGGCTCGATGGAAAAACCACAGGGCACGGGTAATGGAGAAAAAGTGAAACGTATCGGCATACACAAGCTGGCTCGGGCCGAAGTCATGATGCCCATTCTGGGGCCATTCTGGGCACATTTCGATCGAAACACAAGATGTGGGCACTCAGAAAGCAGCATCAAAACTTCATCTGCTGCTTGTCATCTGGACAGCGATTGCCGCTTAAAACCCCTGGAAAGTATACTGCGTGCTGCATGCCATCCATATAGACCCAAAGCGATGCCCAACGGCCTTGGCGGCAGCAGCGAAGCTAGTAGCGACAGAGAGCTTTCCATTCAGAATATTGTGCATGACGTAGTATGGTGCTCTCTGGACATGCGGAGAGTTTCTGCCAAACTGACATCTTGGTATTCGTGACCGCATGTGCCGACGGCAGCTGTGCCCCCTATCTCACCGTAGACAGTCAATGGCCAACCATGCAGTCGTACATAAAGTATGCCCAAAGTACGGCAGCATGTTGACAAGTCGCAACGAGTGCGTCAGAAGTTGTCCTCGTTCTCGCAATGATTGGGTCCAGATCAGTCAAATGCGATTGCACAGCTGGTTCGCACTGCATTGGCTTCACCCAACACGCGAAAAAGGCAGGCAAATACAAGGGGGACGCCAGCTGTCTACACTGGAACATGCATGCGCATGTTGTACAAATTCAGAATACCAACTTCATCCAGTCTTTTCACTGCCGTTGCCGCATAAAACTAGATCACAAGACTGAAGATGCGTTGGATGTGCCTGGTTTTCAGCTCCATCTGCTGTCGTGCAACCCATACGCAAGTTGCGATTGGCAGAAGCTACGCGCTCATGTTCTATTACGTCGACTTGATTTTACATGGCTAGTTATTTTCTCTGCCATCCAGGGCGCAGTTCTCATTGCCGAGGCCGGAAGGACAACATCCGACGGCGTCTGCTTCGCAAGACTGTCTCGTTATGGGCAATCTGTACGGCGTGAAGTGTCTCAATATTGAGGCGAGCTACATTTTGGCCAACTGACGACGTACCTTGGGCGACTGCCGGTGCCTCCTCAGCAATGGATATGAGCGTCACACCACAAGATTGGTTGGAAACGAAGCTCTCGCCATAATGCCGTCACAGTTCTACAAGCACGTGGACGACACTTTTCGTTGGGTATATAAGAAAACAAAGTAGCCGATTGAATCATGGATACATCCCAACCCCAAACCATCCATCAGAGTTTCCAAACAATCTCAAGAGCTCACTTACCTCAAAAATCATTCACCACCTGACCCTCAAACCAGCCACTGGCCAGCACCCCCTTCGCTGCACCGCGAGACTTCTTTCCCACCCTGCCTCGGACCAAATCTTTCGTCTCTCAGACTCGAAAAATGTCAGACGCATCCACCTCGCAGCTCCAGCTCGAGCTCACGGCCGCGCAAAACAAGCACGTGGAGCTGAAGCAAGAGTTTTTCGGCATCCAGAGCGCGATGCGGGAGAAGAAGGCGGCGCTCGACCGCCTCAAGAGCATCCACGACAGCAGCACCAACACGAGCAAGTACTCCAAGAGCCTGGAGCTCGAGGGGGCCATTGCCGAGCTGCACCAAAAGGACACCATCATCAGGGAGGCGATGCAGGAGACGGAGAATAGCATCATTCTCTTGCGATATCGGATCGATAGCAAGAAGAACTAAGATGGGTGCATTGTCAGAAGGAAAAGGGACACTGTGCTGAGATGAAAGGGGGAGAGGAGAAATGCATCAGCAGAGGGGTCAGTCAGCATTTTTAAAGGCATGGAATACGAGTTGTACGAGAATGTACTGTTTGTTGATTACGAGCAAACAAATATACGTGACATTACCATGACAATGTGAGTTTGTGTTACAAGTGACTCTGATACGTTGGTATCTAGCTGGGAACAACAGCTACGTCACAACAAAGATGTCGAATATCCTTTGAAGGCCTGACCTCTGTCGTTGGCTGGAGAATGTTGCAATGACTGTCAAAGTGCTTGTTGACGAACCTGACAGTTGCCGAGACATGCTGATCTGGTATCATGAGAAAGTCCATCGCTCGTTAGGGTTCTGTGTGCTGTTATTTATGCTCGTCTTTTTTTTTGGTTTCGAAATGTCCGATGACTGTTTATAAAAGGATTGTAGTTGCATCTCTGTGAGCACTTCCGCAGCTGCCCTCCTGACAAGATACATACCCATCTTGCTTATGGTAAGTGCTAGAACAAAGAAGACGATCATGGTAGAGGAAATGAAAACATCATACAAATAATGAGTGAATGTTGGCCACTCCGCGTCACCGTTGACCACATTTAGACTCTCTTCGACGCCGCGCACTCCACGTGGCTTCCAACGAGAACCCAAAACAATATAATGGCCCGTCTCAGCCACTGGCCGTTCATGTTCGGCAAAATCGTATATGTGGAGAAATTCGACATTCTATGCGAAATGCTGGTCACCAAAAGTGCTTTTCTGCCGGCAACGACATATCTAAGAAAGGGTAAGCACGCTTTATATCGGGACGACGCAGCCTCTCGGCCGTGGCATGGAGAGAACCAGAGCAAATAATATTCCATGCCCTCTTTGGTAGTAATACAAGTGAGGTACCGGGCTTGGATGTTTTGCCCAGCAAGATCCTTCAACAGCGCATCCCGCGAGGCGTGGATGATGAGGATACTGGACCGGGGCTGACATTTTTGCGGTTGACCCGTCGCTACAGCTGCAGCCTGCCGGTTCCACGACGATGCACGAACGTAAAGTTGTACAGCGCACGGCGACTCACCTCGCCTGATTCGTATAACTGGGGTTGAGCGTAGCCCCAGGGCGGAGGAGCTGGTTCGAGGCACGCTGCAGATACTACTTCGACGACATCCTTGCCATTGACAGACAAGAGCACGAAACGCCGTCCCAGTGAGGAACGGCTGTGGTAGCAGTCGGCAACACTACTTTTGTCGTGCCCTCGAGCAAATCCTGAAGATGCTCTCATCTGTGCCATGGCTTGCGGCAGGACCTGGGGCAGCCCGCGATCGCGACGTCGTCGATGCTTTTGCCCTCGGCGCCAAGTACTCTCTAGCATGTGTGTAGATATATCCGTTCTTGAACGGCATCCAAGAATGCATCGAGTTTTTTTCAACGTCATATTGTTTTCCTCGTGCGTGTCTTTGTTGACCATCGGAGCATGTCCCGGATGCCGAGGAATACATGGCATCAAGCAGAGGTCGTTGAACACGTTGGAGGGCCACGGGGACTATGCAAAGCTTGTGCTGGGCATTTCCATCAAGAGCTTTTGGAAATGGAAGCAGAAGCTCTCGGGAGAACAGCCAATCATGTAATGTAGTACAGTCGTATGTAAGTTTGATAGCGGAATTGACCGTGGTGCCGTCAGCAATGGAAACAGCAGCCATGATGGCATGTGCTCTATAAGAAGCAGTAGAATTTCATGACGTGGAAATTCTACTGTCCGAATATTTCCTACCAAGTTCCTGTTCCCTTGCCATTTTCCCTCTCATGGTGTGCTCTGTCGTCTATTTGCGAGGCCCAGCAGAAAGGTCCATCTATGTACCGTGTCGAGCGCATAGACAACTCAGTCAGCTGGCTTCTCTACAAACCTGATCTCTCCATTCAAAAAGTCGGCAACTCATTTACAAGCACTGGATAATAGCAGCCTCGGGCCGTCTTTGGGCAGACAGCTCCTTTCAGCAGGCTTGGGGGGGGGGGGGGGCTAGCGGGTAGCAGCAGGCCGGCTTAATGGCTGCAAGCCCAACGGGATGCTACAAAGCACCCTTCAGCTGTCCAGATGGCTGCTGACCTGACTACCTACGCGAGTGAGGGGTGTTTTCTGGCATACCTCAGGCGGCATTTCTAAATATAATATATTATTTTACCATTTTAACGCTGTTTTATCATTTTAATATGTTTTAAAAAGGCTTTAGCATATTGCAAACGCCTCCGCATCTCGCCGACATGGCAAAAAAGTATGTGCCAACTTAGCAACTCATTCTAGGCATGTCAGACCTTGCGCCGCTAGGTACCTAGGTACTACCTACCTACCTAGGTAGTAGACCCCGGGGACACCAATGGGGCCCAAGATGGCCAAATACAGCAGTCCACAGGCGGCCATGGCCGGCGCTACAGCTTCTGGTGGCAGCTCGACACCCTCTTGCCCGTGATGCCTCTTGCTCTGCCCATAATCTGACCCAGCCATGGTTTCATGCCTGACCAACATGTGCCACAACCACCACCACCACCACCATCTTTTCGTCTTCCTTCCTTGCTGGCGCTAGTGCAGCCGCTGGTGCCTTTTTGTCTCGTCTGCCGGGGGTTCTGGTGATCAAAAAGCCCTCTTTTGATTCTGCATCCTGCGCTCTCCGCTCCTCCTCCTCCCCCCGTCGGCCGCCCGTCCGCGCGCCCCCCCCTCTCTTCCAGCAACCAGTTCCGAATCTCGTCACCGAACCCACGCCAGGAATCATGCTCGTCGACGTCGCCGTCGCTCCCTCGAGGTCATGAACCCTACCGCCGTCGCCGAACCAAGTCCCGTCAGCAGCCCGTCCTTTGATACTCCGGTAGTGGTGGTTCAGGCGCTCGACCCCCGACGCCGCCGCTGCCGCCGCCGCATCACGTCCTCGTCCTCGTCCCCGCGGATTGCGCCGCTCCCGCCAAAATACCCATCTCAGCCGTCGTCGAGCCACAGCACGCTGGCGTCACATCGCATCGTCAGCCTGTCCTGGGCAACATTCGAACTGTACACAGAGCCGCATCGCAACATCTCGTCACTACCCGCCGCCAAAGCAACGCCAATCCTCCTACCGGGCGCCTCTGCGCGCGCGCCCAGTCGCTCCCCGCCGCGGCACCGCCATGGCCACCAACGCCGTCCCGGACACGCAATTGGGCTTGACGTCCGAAGAGATTCAACTTCTGCGGCAAGGCCAGGCAGCCCTCGCCGGCGGCTCAAGCTCCTCTCGCGCTGCTAGTAGAGCTAGCAGCCAGGGCTTGCTGCTGCTCGACAGCTCGTCGCTCGCCGCCCTCGGCCGCTACTTTGATCGCCTCATGGCCAGCATCGAGCAGAATATTCGCTACCTCAGCGAGCAGGCCCAGCGCTTCACCCAGGTCCAGTACGATCGCGCCGGCAACATCATCGACGGCGCCGACGCCGAGATTGCACGCTACACCGAGATACTACGCCAGCTTGACGAATTGGAGATGGACTTTGATCGCATTGCCAATGTTAAGGATATTGTCAAGGGCTATCGCTCAAGAGTCGAGGACTTGGAAAGAAGTCTCGACGGCAGCACATCGTCCAGTCGACACAAACACTCCTCTTCTCATTCACACAAGCATGGCTCCCACAAGCACGGTTCTTCGCATCGCCATCGACACTAAACTGACGCACCCTCATCAAAAATGGGAGCTGCACCGCACATCACTCAGCCATGTCCTCTGAGCTCTGTTCTCACAACAACCAACACGCCATGAACCGCAGACTTGTACGCTGAAATCATGCCTACACACCACTCCAGCTCCTCGCGGAGCCTCACCTACAAAATCGCCCCCCCTCGACGCTGAACCATGATATCTCCCAGCGAGCTCAGGAGCCTCGAGGCTCTGAAACCGCTGTCGCAGATGTTCATCCAGCCAAGAAAGGGACAGCAAAAGAAAGACAACTGTTCTGGTCTCACGGCCCAGCAAGACCCGAGGCCTCGCGGCCCTTTGCTATTTACCCATATCATCATTATTCGGCTCTATTCTTGTTTTTATACTTGTCTGCCATTATCACGACATTGCTCTAACCTTGTCTTTCTTGGCATTTCATATCCATCCTCTTTCTCCCTGGAGAGACTTTTTTGAGTTTTGCGCATTGGAAAGGTTCGCAGTACCTTCAGCGCCTCTTCTCGACGGCACCGCGCACGCACCCGGATATTGACCATGCCTTGGTCAGTTGAGACAGAACAAACTGAAAAAAAAATTCACAAATCTATAATCCCAATGGAACGTCGGTTTCTTGCTTTTTCCGTCTTGGAAGACTGAGTCGCACGGACGGTCTTATGGGGCAGTCTTGTACATGTCGCAAAATTTGTTTGAGTTGATATTTGTGTTTTAGTTCTTTTGATGGGTGGCTCGGAGGAGCCAGTTCAAACCCATACGTCTTGCGCACGTGGGCTTTGGGCGGAATGGTGCAGTGATTTCGGTTTCTGGATGTTGTACGATCTTATACCCCTTTGTTCTTTCTTACTTTCTGCCACAGTCTGGGCGTACATGACATCCTCCACCTGCTTGAGTTGTATGGCAACTTGCATTCGTCTCTGGACACTGCAATTGCGACTGTTTCTTGCTTGCCGAGTTGAGTGCGGATGAGACAGGCTGAAGACATGCCATTTTTCTTGGAGACAGGAACCTTTGTCAGCCATGCGGCCGATGTTGCTATTGCCCATCTCGCTGTTGATGTAGGGCTCTGCAACACAAGGTAACCCCTTGCACCGTGTTTATTTTGACTCTTTGTACATTACACAGTATATCTATCTGTCTTTGACGGAATTCACAGTCCATACCAACTTGCAAGATCGTAACGGTGCGATTTTCAATCTCGATTTCTGGCAGTGATCAACTTCGACCTCGCACGACTGAGAGGCACGTCTGCGCATGGGGGATCACGAACGGCTGCGAATAGCCATGCACCACAGTAGATGCTGTAGTATTATATCAAGTCCCATTTTGCAGTATTTTGGTGTACGTTGAATTATTTTCTCTGTGTAACATGTGTGGACAATATGGGATATCAATCTACAAACCGTAACGACGTTTGCGCACTGTGACAGCCTTTTGTGACATCAGCTCAACTGACTCACATCAGGCAGTCTTTTATTGTCAGCAAAACCAAAAAAGTTCTTCTCAAGAGCCCATCTGCAGTGCGTGCCTTGTCTAATCTCCGCCCTCGACCCGCGCACCAGACGTCCTTCCCCCCCTTACAGCTGGCCATTGGCCTTGAGGCTCTTTGCGCTCGCGACCAGCGCCTCGGCCGCGCTGCGCGGCCGCCAGCCCAGCTCCTCTTTCGCCTTGGCGTTGGACACGGGCCGCACGACGCCAATCTCGGGCAGCACGACGGCGATGCTGCGGTCAAACAAGGCCGCGAGGCGCATCAGGACCTTGGGCGCGCCCAGGCTCGGCACTTTCTTCGTGTCCGCGGCGGGTAAGCCCCGTTTCAGATCCGCCGCCATCTGCCGCATCGACACCGACGGCTCGTCCCAGACGGCAATGTAGCGCTGGCCCGCGGCGCGCGGCGCCTCGAGCGCCAGCACGTGCAGGTCCGCCACGTCGCGCACGTCGACGACGCCGAGGTGGATGTCGGGGATGGCGGGCATCTCGCCGCTGAGCAGGCGTCGCGGAATCTCCAGGCTCGTGTTGACCCCTTTGCCGAGCGACGGCCCGTACACCACGACAGGATTCACCGTTGTCAGCTCAAACGCACCTGGACCCCCGCCGTCGTCGCTCGCGAGCCAGTCCCAGGCCGCGCGCTCCGCGAGCGTCTTGCTCTTGGGGTACGCGCCGACGTGCGATTGCGGATGCGTCGTCTCCGTCCAGTCGGCCTCGGTAAAGGGCTGGCCCTCGTCGCGCGGGCCGTGGCCGTACATGATGGCCGCGACCGACGAGGTGACGACGACGCGCCGCACCGTGCCGGCCCGCTTCGCCGCCCGCAGCGCCCGCAGCGTGCCCTCGCGCGCGGGCCTGACGAGCTCGTCCTCGTCCCTGGGCTCGCTGGGCGGAAACGGCGACGCGACGTGCAGCACGTAGTCGGCGCCCGCGCAGGCCGCGTCCCAGCCGCTCTCGCCGAGGAGGTCGACCTCGGTGAACTCGAGCGCGTCGACCTGGGCGGCGGGGATGATGCTGGTCGAGCGGATGGCGGCGCGCACGTCGTTGGCGCGCTGCAGCGAGCGGACCGTGGTGCGCACGCGGTACTTCTTCTCGAGGAGCTTGTGGATGACGTGCAGGGCGATGAAGCCGGAGCCGCCTGTGACGAGGGCCAGTTTGCTGCCGTCGGCCATGGCTTCACGGTGTGTATCTCGAAAGTTTGAGTTCGTTTTTGCGGCTTGGTTCGTGGGCGTGAGTTGGTTCAGAGGGTGTGTTGAGATGCGCTGGTGAGTTGGTTGATAGAGACAAGATAAAAGATGGCAAACACCCTAATGATAGAAATGGCGACTGCGAATGTATTTAAACTCACATCGCCGAGATGGCCCGCTTTCAACAACCGCACAACTACCGGTACGAATCACTGAAGCTACGCAATTGGGTTTCATCATCACCAGTGACGTCGACATCAATGGTAGCGCCTCTCATCTCCACACAAGATTGGACGGCTGGACAAGTCCGCATTTGATTACCGATTACGCTAACAGCTTTGTCGCAGTAGACTTTTAAAGTAGCGGACCTCGGCAGCTTTCTACTCGTACCAGAGCTAGCCAAGTCGCCACATCAGTAGACCATGGTACACACATGCAAACTCTCCAGGTCGTGTAAGAATAAAGATCGGGTACAGATGCATAATTAACCAAGAATAGTGAAAATAGTGGAAAAAAGTAATGGTAAGCTAAGGGATCTCATCTCAAAGATAGACCGATCCAGATCTTGGTAGATATGCCCGTTTCCAATGCCAAACAAAACGCCACCAACGCGCTCCCTCCCAAAATTTCCAACTACAAAAGTCGAAAACAAAACGTAACAAAAAAAAGATATGTTGGTTGTAGTGAGATGAGAAACTCCAAAGAATAAATGGAAAATAAAAACGGAGTTGGGAAATTAAAAAGAGTGATGTGAGCATGTTGTCAACTTCTTTCTTGCTCGCACTCCCCTCCGACAAGACTTTTGTTCGACAGTCTGGTTGTGATAAAAAACTGAGCGAGGAATGACGAATCAAAATTTTTTGAAAAGAAAAGAAAGACTCAGAACACAAGCCAATATAGACTTCTCTCGTGCTCTGCCGATCCATGAACGAAAGGCGTCTTCAAAAACACTAGGCATTCGGCCAATGCTCCCCTCATTTAATTCGTTGCATTCGTGTAAATGTCAAGTCCTAAAACTCAGACTTTAATATTTCGCCGGCGGTTGAGAAACGGACTGGGCATATCGTCCCTCTCCGGATCCCACACCGCGACGGCATCCTCATACTCGCGGCGCTCCGCAGCCATCCGTTCCCGAAAAGCAGCAGCCCTCTTGGGGCTCACATTTTCCGAACCAGGCGCGTTGCCCGCCGCGCTCAGCGGCCGACCGCCAGCCCTCGCCTGCTGCAGCTCGACGAGGCTTCGGCCGCGGAGGTTGTTCTTGGCCGCCATCTTGCCCAGCGTGTCACCTCCACCTCCTCCGTTGCCGCTGCTGGTCGTCGTCTCTTTAGTCTTGACCGAGCGGGCGCGGGCGAGTCCTTCGCGTGTCCCTCCGGGACTACCGACAGGGGCGTCACCTGTATTCGCGACAGGAATCTTGGTTGGGCTGCGGCTGGGGGAACGCGGCGGGCCGGCGAGATCCGGCTGGGAGACTGCGACCTTGATATTAGAGCCCTGCGGTTGTTTCAAGCGGTTGACGGGGCACGACTTTTGCGAGGTAAGCACCGGGCGCGTCTTGAACGGGTTCTTGGACGACTTGATGTGCCTCGTAGGCGAGGGGCAAATGTCCTCGTCATCCGAATCGACCAGGATCGGTTCGCGGTGAAGCTCCCAACGTGCGTCCACATCTCCTAGGGTCTTGCCGGCCGCAGCGGCAAAGATGTTGCCCGGCTTGCTGACGGGGGGCTTGGTGGCGCCGTTGCGGCGAGGCGATAGTGACAATGAAGCAATGGCGATGGGGCTTGGCGATACCATCTCAATGTCCATTGGCGTACCGGCCGGCCCGGCAAACATGGTTTGCGCCCGGGTAAATGGTGTTCGGGCCGTCTTCTTGATCTCCTTGGAGCTGTCCGGGCTGTCCATCGAGTACTCGCTGATATCTGTTGTTGAGTGATACTCGTCCCCGCTGGGGCCAATTGATGACTGCGGGTAATCTGATTTGTTGACAGATGAGGCATAGTCGTCAGTATGCTTCTCTTCTTCCTTTTCAGCAAAAGTCACAGCCTTCTTCGCCAGTTCCGCGTCCACTCGAGCCTGAACCTCGTCCTCGAATTTCTTTTGCAAGTTCTGCAGCTCTGCATTGACCAGGCGATCAATCTCTAAACGTGCCTTGACCTCCCACTCGAGACGAAGAGAAGCATCGACGTCATCACGTATTTGCTGCTTCTCCCGCTCAAACGCCACCAGCCGATCGTTCAGCTCTCGTTCTTTCTGACGAACCATCTCTTCTCTGGAGTGAAGCGACTTGTTAAAGTCAACCACCTCCTTCTCCTTTCTCATCAGTCGAACCACGGGCAGATTCATCAGCTGAACCGTGTCTGGCCGACGGTCCGGGTTCACCTTGAGACAGTCTCGAATAACCTGGTTCAGCTCCGGGGAGTAAATCTCCGGCAGCGGTGCCACTTTGCCTTCCTTGATCTTCTGGACCAACTGATAGTGTGTCTTGGCGTTGAAGGGAGGTTCTTTGGCGCAGAGCTCGTAGATGATGCACCCCAGCGCCCAAATGTCCGATTTGAGGGTATATTTCTCGGCCGCACAAATCTCCGGGGACATGTAAAACGGTGTTCCGACATAGGTCGATGCAAAGTCCTGAGACTTGATCATTTTTGACAGGCCAAAATCGCCAAGCTTGACAGAGTTATCTTCCCCGAGGAAAACTAATTTCATCGTTAGTCCATATCTCCCTTGCAGTGTCTCGGTAATCTCACCATTCTCGGGCTTGAGATCGCGGTGGAGAATCGTCATGGCTCCGGCTGGTGTTTTCGGCGTAGATGTCACACCCTGTGTGAGACCAAGAATATTGGTGCCAACCTCTGGGGGGTCAATGCCATAGTGACAACGGTACAGGGCGAGAACTAGCTGGCTGAAGATGCTCCAGACGAAGCTTTCTTGGGCGCGCTGTCCCTTGAGCTGTAGGTCCTTGATAACTCGTCCAAGGTCTCCGTTGCCGCAGTATTCCATGTACAGATGTAGATCCTGGCTGGCCTTGAGGTGCTCTCGGTGGTAGTAGGCGACAATGTTGGCGTGTCGGAGGTGGGAGAGGATCTGGAACTCGGCGTGCAGTTGTTCTCGTTCTTTTTGGGACATTCGAAGGTACGAAATCTCCTTGCGGCACATGATGAAGCCGTCCGTCTTGCGGCGCACCTTGCGGATGATGCCAAAGGAGCCATGGCCTGCACGAGCACGGTATAAGTCAGCACAAGTCGCGGCAGCATACACGAGCACTCATGCCCGCTAGGCAGAGCAGTAGAAACTTACCAATCTTCTCGAGAGTCTCGTATTTATCTTCAGACGACATGGTGAAGATTTCACGGCTGTGCCGACGGATCGCAATAGCCCATGTAAGACGTCCTCGGTCGATGCCCTTGTGGCCAGTAGATGTTCGTGGGCCGGAGAGGTGGTGCTATTGGGTTAGTATCGCGGGTTGTTGTTGTGAAGGGAAAGAGAGAGGTTTGGGAATCCGTGCTCTGTGCCATAAGAGTAGAAAAGTTGACGTTGTCGTGCACGAAGTCCTGCAGCATCCTGGCTCGACCCACGTAGCGACCAGGGTGACGGCCAAGTAAACAGTCAAAAGCGGTGCCATGGCAACCGCCTTGTTGGAACTAGCCACAGCCTTATCGATAGTGTGTGGCGCGGGGTGCTGCGTGGCTGCCGCCCTATTTGGCCTGTGCGCTAGTGGTGGCGTCGGCGATGACTTGCCTCGCCGCCGGAGCTTGCATTATTAAACACCGACACTTGCGATTTAAAACCTGTTCTGAATATACTTGATCTACAAATTGGCTCGTGGCAAGCTTTTTCATATTTGTTCTGAGTGTTGCGATTGCATTGTGCGTGTACCTACCGGCGTCTTCTCCGGGGCGGGCTCCAGCGGCCGAAACTCGGTTGTGAAGATGGTAATGACGAAATATGGCCTGGAGGGCAAGCTGCACGAAGAGCATCGACTGATCAAGGACGGCATATTGAGGGAAGACAATCCTCTCGACCAGAGCAATGAGTTTAATGAATTCCTCCTTGCGTGCCGTCATGGCGACCTCCGGAAATGTCAAGAGCTCATCAATGAGGGCGTCAATATCAATGGTAAAGATAAATTCGATTACACGCCTCTGATCATTGTGAGTTTTGTATTTACACTTGGTGCAAAACTTCAAGTCTCATATCGCAATAGGCCAGTCTGTGTGGCCATTATGAACTGGTCCAATTGCTATTAGAAGCTGGTATGTCCTTCACAGGCCCTCATAAGACACTAGCTTACCCTCGAGTAGGAGCCCTCGCAGAAAGAAATACTTTCCAAGGAGAACGATGTATATATAACGCCTTGAACGATCGCATACGAAACCTACTTCTCCGATATGACTTTTCCAAGTCATCTGACCCTTTTGTATACTGGTCATCGCACATCGCAGCACTGAAGGACATGGAAACACCCAAGACATCCGATATTATACTAACCTCTGACAACCGCTCGTTTGAGTTGCACAAGTTTTTGCTCGCTGCCCGATCACCGTATTTTCGCAAAAAGTTTGAAGCTCAACCTGAGACTGAGACTTGGAAGCTCGCGACCGCGATCCCAGACGAGTCATTCGAGGTGGTTCTTCGCTATATTTACCTCGGCGATGTACCCAAGGACCTATCGTCGTCCAGACAGGCCGCGTCAGACGAGGCCATCCTCACAGGCATCGACAAAATCAGCAAGCAGCTGGAAATCGACCACCTGTGGGAGGCCATCCTTGAGGGCAACGACCGTCGCCTCGCGCGCCAGCGCTACCAAGACGAGGTCGGGCGCGCTTTGCAGCAGGTTGGCGACTTCTTCCAGACCAGCATCATCGGCCACAAGATGGTCGTCGACACGGAATGCGTCGACCAGGTCACCTGGAAACACGGCAACTCCATCTTTGCCGACATTCTGCTCCGCGCCGACGAGCCCGGAGACGAGGGCGCGGAAGAAGACCAAGCTCCCTCGACGCCGCCGCCGCCGCCGCCGCCGCTGCGCTCCGTCCCAAGCTTATCCGGTATCCCCATCGGCCCTGCCGCGTCAACGACAGGTCGCCGCGCACGCAAGTCGGTACTCTACCCCGTGCACAGGGCCATGCTCATCCGCAGCGAGTATTTTCTCCGCATGTTCTCCGGCGAGTATGTCGAGGCGCACCGCCACGAGAAGCTGCGCGTCGTGACGGTCGACTGCAGCCCGCCCGTCCTCGAGCTCGTCCTCGCGTTCCTGTACACGGAGACGGCCGCGTGCCCGCTCGAGCACGCCCTCGAGCTGCTCTACGCCGCCGACATGCTCTTCATCGACGCCCTCAAGGCCAAGGCGGCCGTCGCCATCAGCACCCTCGGCAGCGGTCGCAGCAACGCCCTCGTCGACCGCACCCACGGCGGCGACGGCGGCAACAACCCTCCCGCCTCGTCTTTGGCCAAGCAGCAGCAGCAGCAGCAGCAGCAGCAGAAGAGCCCCCACAACGGCTCACCACCATCTGGCTCGAATACCCCCACCCCCGCCGAGGACGTCGAACCGATTAACATCTACGACGTCATCCACGCCGCGTGGGACCTGCGCGTGCAGCGCCTCGAAGAGTTTGCGGCGCGCTACCTCGCCCACCGCCTCGAGGACTACGTCGACGACCCCGAGTTCCAGGAGCTCATCCGCGAGAGCGCCGACCGCCTCCACGAGCGCGAGGCCACCGACACGATTGAGCTGCTCGACGACATTCGCTACTACCTCTCGGAGCGCTTCCGCCTGCGCTTCGAGGATGCCGGTCTCGAGGACATTCTCGAAGACGACGGCGAGATTTCGGCCGAAGCTGCCGCGGCCATGATTGACGGGAGCGGTGGTGGTGGTGGTGGTGGTGATGCAGAGGTGCCCAACGGCGACGTTACCGCCGCTGGTTCGAATGGAGCGACGACTGCCGATGCGCACGCGCTGGCGAATGGAATGCGCACGCTCGACGGGGAGGCGGTGGAGGACGAGTTTGTGTCCGACGCCGTCAACTACCAGGTCCTGCTAGGCAAGATTGACAGCATGCTGGACCGGCTGCAACTGGATGCCTAACGCTGGAAAAAGGACTGAGAAAAAAATTCATGTATATCTGCATCGATACGGCATTCCTCATTATTCATACTACATTATTCTTACACTAGACACTGGTGGTCAAGTTGGACAGATCTGGACATAGAAATACTCTACATTACACAACGACCCAAATACTGGCAAAGTTTGAGTTAATAATTCGGTATTTCCACAAAAGGCGGCGCAGAGCTATGAATGTGAATCGAGAACAAGTTCATGCTAATGGTTAGTTACGTTCCTCTCTCAGGTTTTCTGCTAAACGTCAATCATTTTAATGTGCTTACGCAGCGTCTCCGGCAACTCCTCGAGTGTGACGATGCCATGCTTGACGCAGTCGCCCCAGAAGAAAAAGGCACGGCTCTGCGTGTAGCTCAGGTAGTCAAACTCGTCAATGCCCATCTCGGCCTCGGCCGCATCGGCCACATCCTGGTCCACGGGATTGTTGTTTTCGTCGAGACCGGGAATCTTGGCTTGGACGACACCCCAAGCCGCCCACATGGCGCTGTTGGCGGTGCGCCAGAGGCGCGTCGACTCCATGAGCTCGCGCACCTGGGCGTCGCTCTGCTCTTCGCGGGCACGCTCGGCGGCGGTCCAGCCGCCGGCGGGGGCACGCGCGTCGAGCATAAAATCGACAATGGAGCTGCTCGACGTGGTTGGCAGCAGCGAAGGTGTGCCACTGCCCGACGCGGATCCACTGTTGGCGGCCGTGTTGGCGGCCGTGTTGGCGGCCGTGTTGGCTGCTGAGTCTTGAGGCAGCATGCGCGGGGTGCCGAGGGCAGGGAACTGCGGGCGATGGTCGACGTAAGCCTTGATGAAGCGATGCTGCTCCTCGGGAGTCGGGTAGCGCTCCTCGTTGCAGGCATACGAGGTGACGGGGTCGTGGTAGTTGTAGGTCCACTCGGTAAAGTGATTCGCAAACTCGAGGCCGCGCGTGTTGGCGGCGGCATACTCAAAATCAATGACAATCAGCTGCTTGTGTTTGTTGGCAGCCTGGAGAAGAGGTGACTTTTCGTCGTCGGGACGGATCCGTAGAATGTTGCCGTATTGTGTCTGCCCGTGTTAGTCCATCAGGTTGTGTAGAAGGAGTTCTGAGAAACCCACATCAGCATGAGCAAAGACGAGGCTTTCGCGGATTGCTTTCTGGCTCTTGTAGGAGCTGTCGAGGTATGCCCTGAACTTGATGACAGCGTCCCGGAACTGTGGCCAGGGTGCTCCGCAAACGTAGCCGTTGGCCTTCCAGGCATGTACCACAGAGGTGACACGAGGCCCCTCTGGCAGGTTATGCAGATCCTTGTCAAGAAATTGCACAATGCGACCGACCTTGTCGAGCCATTGGTCCCAGTTCTTCCAGACACCAGGGCCAGCATCTCGCTCCGATGGGAGTAGATCGATACCGTCGTGCAGCTCGCGCATTCGCTTGGCAATCTGCCTCATGGTATCGGGCTCGCGCAAGTCCATGGGCCGCAGTGTGATGGCGTTGAAGTACTGTTCGAAGCGACCGTTCTTAAAGGTGCCTAGTAGTCGGGGGCCAATCTTCTTTCTGGCTAGTCGTTGAAGAACTTTGAGCTCATTTTCACGGTCAATAAGGTGCTCTACTTGAGGACCGTAGATGCGAAGAAGAACCTTGGAAGGCATCTTCCTGCCGTCGACCTCGGGGATGTCGGCTGGTGGGGTGACGACGTAGACAGCGTTTGTGAGAGCTCCACTGAGACGCTCGACCCAGATCCTATTGCCATCTCCCAGAGGAACACGACGCCATCCCTTTAGTCTCAGGGTGTGGGCGATGCGGATAATCTCATTCTTGAACACCAGCCACACTTCCTTTTCCTTGGCGACGCGGACGCCGGTGGCTTCGGGCTCTTCGTTGCTAAGGGCAGTGCCAGAGTACACTAGCGTCTTGGAGTTGTCGAGCCAGGCGTCGCAGCTGGGGACGACCACATCGCTCTCGCCGTATTCCGTGTCAGACGAGGCAGCGCGCAGCGAGCCGCGGCGCTTGAGCTTGTGCTTGGGTGGGTGGGGGCTGAAGTGAGGGACGGCCGAGAGTCCCATGGAGGACATGGAATCCTCAATGATGCGCTGGAGGCGGTCGAGGGAGACGTCGCTGCCTTGGGAGTCGACCGAATCAGAGCGCTCGCGCTCGGTCTGAGGTGCCGGCGCAACGGGGTCAATCTCGGTGTCGAGGCTGCGATCTTTGCGACTGCCCTCGGGCGGGGAGTTTGAGGTCCGGCGCGGGTGGTGGTGGACGTGGGTGCGCTTCTTGCGGCTGGAAGCCTTGCGGCGCTCGTGGTCGAGCCAGTCGCTGACCTGCGCGAGCAGCTTCTCGCTATAGTACTGGCGGTTGTCCTGGCGGGCGGAGCGCGACAGTTGGGAGGTGGAGGGGTCGTCCTGCGGACGCAGTGAGGGTGAGATTTCGCTAATGGAGGAGCGCGACGACGAGACGGGCTTGCCGCTCATGCGCTTGCTAGAGCTGACTCGAAATGGCTTGGGGGCTTGAGTGAGGTCGGCGTCGTCGACGTAGCTTTCCTCGACGGGCTCGGCGATCTGGACAGCTGTTGTTAGGGCGGGAGGTCAGCAAAGGCCTGGTCTTGGGGAGCTGCGTAGTCAATGGCAGCATAAAGATTTGGTGGGACATGGACGTACCTTTCAGGGAGCCACTGACTGGAGGCGTTCTGTCGGCTTCATCTTCCGTCTTGAGAGCAGAGCGGAGGGGCGCAGGCCCGTAGGCAGGAAACTGTTCCGTCGACATGGTAGAGGGGAGCAAGGGCAATCACAAGCCAGGCTGTGACGGCGCCAAGACGGTAGGGAAAGCACGAGGGGCAGGTGTTGTTGGACAACAAAAGTAGAACGAGTAGAGAGGCTGCGCTGAGAGAATCAGGCCAAGCTACTTTATGCACATCAGCTGGGAGAGACGAGAAGCAGGTTTGGCTGAAGAGGATGCACGCGACAGGAAAGCGAATGAGTGGGCGGCGTAGGTGCAGCAATAGTTAGTCGGGGGGTAATAAGGGTATGTCGTGGGCTTGTCGTGGGATAGTCTGGGCTTGGTGGGGATGTGTGCAGGGAGGCTGGACTAGCTTGCTTGCTTGCGACTATTGGGCAGTGTTGGCAGACAAGAGGTGCGCGCCAGGTCGAGAGCAGCATAGCTCCAGCAGGTATTTCGCCAGACCAGGGATGCGGGCGTTGAGGGCGCAATAAATTCCCATGGCCTTTTTTCTTGCGTCCCTCCAGTATTTACTAGTCCATGGCTGTACTCGTTCATTGGCATCTCTTCCATCTGACCTCTCGACTAGGCTGCTCCATTGATCATCTACTGTCGCAACGTGGGCTTTGCGCGTCTGGCCCGGCCGATGAAGCTTCATTCATTCTCCTTCTCGTCTGGCTCTGCCACACCGTTCCGAGGCATCGCGATAAGCAAAGTCAGCAGGACATCCAGGTTTGGGCTGAGCCTTGTGCATGTGGGCGCCTGTTAGTGCCGGCCCATGCCCAGGTTCCCACAGGCGCCACAGCGCTGTAACCCGCTGCTAGCCAACCCCGTTGCGGGCACTCTTGCGCCGCCAAAACGCCCTGTAAGCCGAAGAGCCGTCTCGGCCTGCCTGTCCGTCTCATCTTGGGCCGCCACGGCGCTCATCCTTTGCATCATCAGCCCGCGCAGACTTGACTAGGGGACTGAAGCCAAAGCAAGCATTATTTCGTACAAAATAAATACTAGTATAACATGTGCATTTTTCTGCTTTTTGTTCTTTGGGCAGGTTTCTTTCTTCCTGCCCCTTTAGGCATGGCCATGCGTTGCCAAGCTCCATGCTCTGCTCATCCCGCACCGACATCTACATCCTCGCGTGCCACGGTGCCACTGCAGCTCCCTAGTCTCCATCAGGCCACCGACTGTCCGTACTTGGCCACCGGCATGTCGCCATGATACTATGTCGTTGTGGTATTCTTCAAATAGAAAGGGAAATAAACGAATCCTGCCTTCTTACCGCTTGACAAGAACATGTTCGAGTCTTTTTTTTTTTTTTAACAACTCGCCTCGTGTGCAACACTGCATGGGGACCTTGTTACGTGAGCCCAGGTATACATACTCGCACACACAAAATAAGGCCACATCCAAGTACACGCGCCTTTCAAGCTCTACCGCACATCTCTCTGCCTAGCCTTGAGTCATCCCAGCCCTACAACCAGATAAGCCTTGCGCAGCAAAAAGACAATGACAGCCATACAAAGAAAAAATGGCAAAAAAAAAACGTCTTGTCAATAGCAACACCTGGTCTCGATCCAGGGCCCTACGGGTTATGAGCCCGTCGCTCTTCCACTGAGCTATGTTGCTTATTGTTGGTCACTAACACAATGTGACTTATAAACCCTTGCTCCCAACCAACATGACTTTCACTGTGACTCTTGTCGAGATAACACACCACAACATCATCTATAATTTCTATTCTAGTCTAGCATCGCTCTAGGATATGTGCACTCCATCGTCTCCCATTTACTCGGACAGCAGCCACTCCCTCGACACATCTGCCCCCTCATTCCGCAGCGCCCACACCACCGCATCCACCACATCGTTCACAATCACCGTCGGCTTGTACCTGGGCTCCGGCTCAGCCCTCGTCGGCTGAAAGACACCCGTACGGACCAGGATTGACTCCCATTTGGTGCCGTCCCCGGGCACAAACTCGTTGGCCCCGCGAATGTCGCTCTCCGGGTTGTCCCCCACCATGTACACCCTGCGCAGCGGCCTCTTCTTGCTGCCGCTGCCGCTCCGCCTCTGCGACCCGGGCACGTCCGCATCGCAGCGCAGCAGCCGCTCGTGCGCGTACGCGTACGTGTGCCGCGACGGCTTCCCCAGCGCGCGGTACCGCAGCGGCGCCGCGCCCTCCGTCACCGCCGCCCACACGCCCTCGAGCGCGTGCAGAAACGCGCCCGTGCCGAAGCGGTTCACCGGGTGCTCCGTCTTCCACACGAGGTCCAGGTTGGAGATCCACAGCGCCGGCTGCCCGTCCTGCTGCCACCCGTGGTCGGCGAGCGAGCGGTCGCCGTTCTTGGTCGACAGCGTGCCGAGGTAGCCCCGGTACGAGACGAGCAGGTCGTGGATGACTTGAATGTCGAGCGACCAGTCGCGCGGGTCGTTCCACACCAGTATCTGGTCAATCTTGAGCGCGTTGGGCGGGATGTCGCGGCTGTACGGGTCGGCGATGGCGGCGGCGCTCTTGCCGTCCGGCAGCGGCGAAAACTCCTTGTGCAGGCTGTCGCGGAGGTGGGCAAACGGGTAAATGTGGCTGTTTGCAGCGAGCAAGTCCGCTGGCGTCACGGCTCGCTTGAAGCCGTACCTAAGGGTCAAGTCAGCGTTTTATTTCTGCAAGATTCTTGAGTTGGTGGGTAAAGACGCACTCTCTGGCAAGCTGCCTTGCCCGTTCAGGCTGCGATGCCGTCACCAACACCGTTCCATTCTCCATAATGTCTTCGTCCCAGCTCCGCATGGGCGTATGTGACTGTATCACTCTGTCTTTGAGCACAACTTCTGGATTCTCCAGGCCCAGCCGCTTCGCCAGCGACGCCACCTTGGCATTCTCATGCGCGCCACCGCCATTCGTCAGAAACACGTAGCGCAGCCCTTGCCTTCTAATTTTCTGCAGCATCTCCTTTGCCCCGGGAATGGCTGATTGTCCCTTGTAAAGAACTCCATCAATGCTGAAAGACAATACAGTTAGTCACGATAAAATAGTGCCAAGGCCCAGATCGGCATGGACATACTCGAAAGCAAACGCTATATCAGCAAACGCGGGATTAATGTCTGGCTCGAGTCCATTCACAGTCGCCGTAGAGTCACAGTCTTTAGGATTGGCCGTCTCGCGGAGCTTGTGCGGTGTACTGCCAAAGGCTTGGTGCTGCGCCGTCCTGGACAGGATGCTGGTGATGGGCGCTGCGCCGCGACCTCGGAGGACGCCGGCCCTGGCGAGCGAACGGCAGCACAGCGCCAGACGCGCGCTGAGGACCTGGCCGTGGACCATTTCTTAATGACCCTTCCCTGCGAGTTGTTGTCGCTCTTCCGCGTCTCTTCAATATTGTTAGCAGCAGAAACGGCCGCGTGAGTTGTGAGTTGCGTATTGGTGAGATCTGGTCAGCGCTTTGAGACTGCCCTGTCAGATAAGTGGCTTCCAGCTCCACCAACCGGGAGCTACGGCCGGCCTCGTGTCGCGGTCCGGGGCCGCGACAGCGCCACGGAAATGGGAATACTTTTCGCAGCTGTAATTAAGGGCCAATGGCCTTTATGCCTGTAACTTGTCCAATCTATTTCTGCCAGAAAGATAGGCCGCGCTCACACCTTGAATGCGGTGCTGATGGTGGGCTTTACTCTAACGCTCATATAGACGTCACACACGGCAGCGTCGAAAACCGATGTAGTATTGCATTTCGTGGAGTTGTCTGATATTACAGTTCGTCTCTTTTACAAGCTGGTCTGGAGTTACAGTATTATACAAGTTGTCCACTACACCGGGACGCCGCATCCATCCCTCTACCGCTTGGCCCAATCCTTCATGTGGTCCAGGATCAGCTTGGCGCCCTCGTCGGGCGAGTGCTGGCGGCCGAGCGCCTCGACAAAATCGCCGTCGGGGTCCATGAGGTAAAAGTAGATGCTGTGGTCGACGAGGTAGTCCTGGCCGGGTTTGACGTTTTGCGGCGTGCTAAAGTAGACGCGGTACTTTTTGCACGTGTCCTTGATCTGGTCGTAGGTGCCCGTTAGGCCAATAAATTCGGGGTGAAACTCGGCCAGGTAGCCCTTGAGGGCCGCGGGATCGTCGCGCTCAGGATCGCAGGTGATGAAGATGGGTAGCAGGCTGCCAGCAGGCGCCTTCTCCTTGACAATGTCGAGTATACGCGCCATCTTGTCGAGCTCTTCGGGGCAAATATCGGGGCATCGGGTGAAGCCAAAGTAGACCTAGAGCACATAATGCATTGGCGAGTGTTCCTTTTGGTATTGGCATGACAAATCTGCATCACTTACCAGTGCGTATTTGCCCTTCATCATCTCGCTGGTAAAGGGCTTACCATCGTGATCAATCAGCTCGAAAGGGCCTCCAACCAGCGGTCGACCGACACCCTTGTTTGCCTCGGCGATCCTCTTGCGCTGCATGCGCTCCTTTTCGTGTTCAAAGTACCAAACCAGGACACCGCAAGTAGCGACGAACAAGAGTCCAGACTTCCAAGAAAAGGGCTATAAATTTGCGACATGGTCAGCCTTTCCAATCATGTTTCGGGTGCTTTCTTGTTTTTTTCATTCGAGATTCCTTCATACCCCGGTGCTGTGCCGGCTCTTGGCCTGTTCGATGGTGTTGTATTTTGTGCGCTTCTGCACAATGGGAAGCCTGGAGCGGACGCTGCTGTTCATGGCGGCGGCGCTGGACCGGGCGAGCTTTGTCTGCAGCGCACTGTTGGAGAAGCAACGCTGGCATTGCTGCGCGGAGCCCCGGGTGAGCGCACTGCGCATCGCAGCCATAGATATTCTCGAATGCGCCATTGTCGTCGTCGTCGATTTGTCGGCTATGGTGACAAACGGAGATTCAACGGGAGCTCGTCTGATGGTGAAGCTATTAAATTTGCTTAGTGATGGCTAGCGCATTTCCGAACATCTTCCGACACCTTCTGTTGCTCGCTGTGGCGCCACTTTGATGCGCTACAACCACCCGCCTCGGCACTCTGGCGCCTGCAGCTACAGCGATCTGGTTGTTCAGTCGATACTTCCTTCATCCAATCCACTCGCTACAGGCTTGTGAGAATTGCGAGGGAAAATTCTCCTTGACTCTCTCGTAAAAGTATGCTACACACTATAAGCTTCATTGACTGACAAAGAGCGTCGCGCGGGCATCGACGGCCCATTATGGATTCCTTGTATTCAGACGACTTGCGCTTTGAGCCAGACATTGCCATCAAGAGTGAAATGGCCACGGCCTCACCACGCGCCGCCTCGTCTACACCCATTCCATCTACAGAAACGGCAGACGCGACACCGTCCTCTGCGCGTACCTCGCCGCCCAAGAAAAAGGGCACAGCCGCCACTGTCAAAAAAGGTCCTAAGCGGCCCAAATCGACGCTGTCCGGCAGGTCTAAAAAAACAAAGTCTGGCACTGATGACGGTTCTGCCGCCGACGATGACTCGGACAACGGGCCCTATTGCCTATGCCGCGGGCCCGATGATCACCGCTGGATGATTTGCTGCGAGGGATGCGATGACTGGTTCCATGGCGAGTGTATCAACCTGAGCAAGGAGGTCGGAGAGAATCTCATCGAAAAGTTCATCTGTCCGCGCTGCACCACGAAGCAGTTTCGGTCCATTTACAAAAAGAGCTGCAGCATGGGCGCCTGCAAAAAGGCCGCGCGCCTCGGCCAGTCCCCGCCGAGTTACTTTTGCTCCAACGAGCACGCGCAGGCCTGGTGGGAGCGCCTGGTCGGCAGGCTGCCCAAGAAGGGCAGGGGAGGCAGCAGCTTGACGGACCAGCTCACCCAAGACGAGTTCATGGCGCTTCTTTCTAGCGGACTGGCGACTGTGGACGAGCATGGGAACTGGGCCATGACAGCTTCACCCTTTGCGGCTGGCGACGAGAATGTGCTAATTAACGGTACGTCTTATCCGCCTCTGCATTTCAATATGCTAGCTGACAATCGCAAAACCGCAGATGAAAGCAAAGACTCCATCCTCGGCGAAGAGGAGAGGTCCTACGTCGAGCAAGCCGCCGCCACGCGACGGCAGCTCGAGGCCGAGACGCTGCTCTGCCACAAAATGCTCACGCTGATAGAACTGGCCTTGGAGCGCCGGCGCGCCGCCATCACCGCCGGCCGCTTCGGCGAGGACATGTGCGGCTATGACCAGCGTCTCGATACCATTTCGGCGCGCGACGCCTTTGCCGCCTACGCGCGGTCCCCCGAGGCCGAGGCGACCTTTTCCGCGCACCACCTCGACGACCCCCTCGGCGACGGCGACGCCGTCCGCGGCATGTGCGAGCGCAAGCGCTGCAAGACGCACAGCGGCTGGCAAAAGGCCCTCGCGCTGGGCATCCGCCACCAGATTCGCGAAATGGCCGCCCAGTCCGAGGTCGAGGAGGCCGAGGAGCGCATCGTCCGCGAGGCGGCGGCGGAGCGCTGGCGCAGGAAGCAGTCGGAGAAGAACTGGGTCGAGGTGATTGACGAATGAAGATGGATGAAGTTTTGGTAGAGAGAGGAAAGAGGAAATCGGTCATGACTTTTTGTTTCAAGGCAGGCGTCGGCATGGCGTTTGCGGTATGATCTATTTTCAATCAGGTGGGCATCAGAGATTCATTCTTCCTTTACGGGTACAATCAGTGAAAAGCGGTCGTCTTTGGAAATATATCTAGGCATGGCACGTTTGCGAAATTTCGTTCTACAACTGCAACGACACAATTTAGCCAGTGTGTTAATTTAGGTGCGTGAGGAGAGAAGATGATTGACACGCCCACTCTTCTCGGATATAACATGGACAAATGACAAGGCGCAGATTAGGTCGTGATCACATCCGTCCACGGCATCAATGACGAACAGAACAAGACGATTCAGTCTTGCTGCTGATGAATGTAGCAAGTTCGCGAGCTCTTTGGAATTTTGACCGGTTCCGCGGCAAGGGTTTGTCGCCCTTTGTGCCAATTGTAGTGACGCTTCGTTTTAGCAACGATTTCATTGAGTCGCAGCTATACTAATTCTGGGAGAATCGGAGATGGTCGTCATCCAGCTAGCGGTGGCGGGAATCATCGAGACGGCAAGCCGATTCTTGCCTTGCTTGAGAATGTGATCAAGGAGGAAGCTCATACTAAAAAGCAGTCAGGGGTACAGAGCCAGGCCATGCTTCGGTTCCCATTTACACCATTTACCTGCGTCTCTCCAGATTCCAACATGCAGGCCACAAACCATCACCTTCCGCCTAACCATATGCGTAACAATGCAGCTGGCCGCCGCGCTGGATTTCAGGCGGCCATTGCAATACGGCCAACTAGGCAGTAAACTTGGCCAGGTGCCCATCTTGCGAGACTCTAGCGTCTGGGTGACACAGAATTCGGGTAGAAAATCTGATGCCCGAGCAGTCCTCATCGTCAGTGTCTTCTAAGCTTGCGACTCAAAGAGTGCCACCACTCCTATCCTAAAGGGCATTGTAGGGCTCAGCAATAACCACAACTACAAAAATCCAAGCTCTTCGGAGCGCCAGGTCTCGCATCCAGAGATTTTAGGCGCACCCTGTTTCTTTAGCCAACTAGCCTGTATCCTTCGGAGCAACCTCGAAGCTGTGGCGTCGAAGCGCCCGCAGGCCGACGGTGGCCCCCAGTCCTCGGGCCAGATAGCATCACTTTTCGTGGCTACAATACTATAATCTGGCACGTGTTTCGCATTCATTCCGCAAAATTGTCTTGACTCAAAGGCATCAAGAGACATATTCTCTCCGCGAATCGTGGAAAGAGACCAACCACGGCAGACGGGGAGTCGCCCATCACCAACCGCAGCCCGGCCGGAGCTGCCGAGCCATCGCAGCAAACAATGGGTCTCGTCGACATTCCAACAGAGCTACGCATCGTCATCTTTGACCTGGTTCTCTCAATGTCGCGACCAATTTACATTTACCAGGAGCTCGGCGCAACAGGCGTGGACGCCTTCATCGCAAAGAAGCCGCCCTGGTGGTTGGCACTGCTGGCCACCAGCAGGGCCCTGCACGACGAAGCTGCGGCTGTATTATTTGGCGCCAACCACTTTCATATAATGGATGCCGCTGGCAGGCAGTCCAACGTGCTCCTCCATTTTCTCGACACCATCGGCCCGGAGAACGCGGCCCGGCTGAAGCATATGCGCATCAGCTTCCCCCCCGCCGTCACAGTGTCTGGTGGCAGTCGCCCAGTCGCCGTCAGCAATCAGGGCAGAATCACCATGAGCCTGCTCCGGTCAAGGTGTTGTAGCTTGGCGACGTTGGAGGTGCTTTTGCAGAGGACAACGTTTCGCGACATTATGCATTCGAATCAGGCGCTTATACAAGAGGCGCTGTCGCTAGCTCAGATGGAGTTTGCGGCCATCTCCTGGCTGAGCAAGATCATTGTGAGGCTATATTGGGCAACAAGTCTGGAGACGGTGGAATATATGAAGAAGTTGGGCTGGGTGATTGTAGGGCGTCTTTGATGGAAAGGTAGCAGAGGTACGGGATGCGTGCCGTTTGATTTCAGTGATGTGTTCGTGCTACACGTGCTGGATAGAATACACAGCATGCCAATGAAATTGAAAATACACGCAAGAATTGATTACAAATGAACACAAGGGTGGCTGTGCATTCTCTCATCTTCAACTCACTTGAAATTGACAATAAGCCGTCGCCTTTGCTTTCACACCACCAACGTTTGTTCTTGTTACCAACATATTGGCCGGGATAAAGTCAATTTCCGCCAAGTTTACTCTCGAGGACAAAAGGGCTCATCTACGGTTCCAACAATTTCATTATTGCAGGCTGCCATCATGCAAGCTGAGAAACTCCCCCACACGAGGAGTCATCGGGGAATCACCCACTCGAAAGAGGGCAGCTTCGGAGGTACAAGTGGATAGCGGCAATCTACAGTGGCAAAGCTTGTACCTTTAAAGCGCATCACCACAATGAGGGGCAGCCCAAAAAAAAGTCCAACCCCCACCATGGAAGAAAAAAAGTGATTATCAAGCAAGCCAGAGCTCTCTCTGGTCAGTTCCATCTACAAACCACAGCCGCCTAGGATATATCATATAATACCGAGTCTTTCCAGAGGCAGGCTGACTTCTTTCTTTCTTCCATCTTGTCGGCCTATTCGACCCTCCTTCATCTGCACATGAGCGTCTTTGTTTTCTTTCCTCACCTCCCACGATAACCACCAAATATGCCTTCCGACACACCTGAGCAGCAGCCGCAGCCGCCTCATCCCGACGAGGACCTCGACGTGCTCGCCGCCGAAGACGCCGCCGAGGAAATCGACAATGACAACGACATGGCCATGGACTCGGGCGACGATGAGGATCAAGAGCTGACCCTCGTCAACGACGCCATTGCCTACTTTGACGAGCCGCAAGACTCCCTCTTCACCATTGCGCAGCACCCCGTCCACCCGTCCCTCGTCGCTCTCGGCGGCTCCGCCGGCGCGCACGACGACGCCCCCGGCGCCGGCTGGGTCGTCGACACCTCGGCCGCGCCGAGCCGGCCCGTCCTCCCCGCGAGCTTCGCCGC
>JARJRE010000714.1:0-48589 GCA_030783385.1 Akanthomyces dipterigenus | reverse complement strand
CGGTGGTACCTGTACGGGTTTCCGGGGCGGCGCCTCGAGAGGCCCCGGACGGCGCACGTGCTGAGGCCGCCGTGGGCGCCGGCCGACGGCAACGTGGCGGCGGCGTTGGCGAGGGCCGAGGCGGCGGCGGGAGCGCGGCCGAGCGGGCGCGTGCACAGCCTGCGCTTGGTGCGGAGGAGGATGGACTTGGGCTGGTGGGGGGCGGAGTGGAAAAGGGCGGTAGAGCAGCGTGTAAAAGAGAGGCTTGGAGATAATTACAGCTATTACGACTGCTCTCAGAGTGGTTTCGACGCCTTTACAGTGAGCGAGGAGGAGAACGATTCCTGGGAGCGGTTTTCCTAGGAGTAATCCGGTTCGGTGGCATCTTCTTTATACTTGAATACCGGATTTGGATCCAGTGTCTTGTCTAGCATGGCAACCTTTTTAGTACCGAATGGTTTCAACCTGGTATACCCTCTTATCAAACAACCTTGACCGCCTAACTCCTTCATCTCAGAACCCGTCGCTTGAAACCCTTGGAGGTCGTATTCATACACCATCTCGCCTGTACCGTGTAAATGCTCGCAAATACTCATCGCACTTCTAGATGCTGGACAGCCTTGCTCCATTTTTCTTCTTCGGATCTGGGAAATATGGTTAGATGCCAGTCACACGCGTAATAGTCGCGAGACACTTACTTGTCAAACTTGAGCAGCTTGCCCAGGACAGGCACAAGCTGCGCACGCAGACGCCCATCTTTCTGCTCCAAAAACTGCAGCAAAATCGTCTTCAAGTACGTCGTGTCAGCACCGCCACCGCCAGCCCCATTCATCGAGCCACTGCGATTCGAGTCAATCGATGTCCTGCTCGGGCTCGACACCAGCTTCGACTGCGCAGCCTTGAGATCCTTGGCAATCTTTTCGTAGCGCTGTCGTGAGTCGTCGAGCATCTTGCGCAAGTCGCCGCGCTGCTTCTCGCCATCCCGGACCTGGCCCTCCGATGCATCAAGCGCGCTGCGCAGCTGCGACACGGTAGTGCGCATCTCCTCGGCCTCGGCAGACGCTCGCTCCTCAATGGCCTCGAGCTCGTCGCGACGGCGGCGCCACTCTTTGGACTTTTCATCCAAATCGTCGCGCTCCTGCGTCATGTTTTTAATCTCGCGCTCTAGCTCGCGTAGCTTTTGCTTGAGCTCCTCCGTCTCGCGTGACCTTTTGCGTGCGAGAGTGCTGGACTCGTCCTCGACGCGCTCGCGCTCTTCGATGGCAGCCTCCATGCGGCTTCGCATTTCGCGCACCTTGCCATCAGCTCGCTCGTCAACGTCGGATAGTAGCCTGCGCATTGTCTCGCCCTCTCGTGTTCGCTCCTGGAGAAGCTTCTGCACCTCGGCAAGTTCTTCTTCGACGGCCTCCGCTTGCGACTTGGACTCCTTGAGCTGGACAGACATTTCGGTTGTCTGGTCACGCATGCTGCTGAGCAGAGCTTGCGCATTAATATATTGCTGCGACTTGAATTCGGCTTCTTCCTGTGCTGCCGACTTCTCCCGTTTGAATTTCTGCATCTGCCCCTCGAGTTCCTGGACACGAGGTCGGAGCTTCTTGGCCTCGTCTTGCAGCTTCTGGAGCTCGGCCTCTGCCTTCTCGGCCTTGGCACTCAATTCAACCTTGCTGGCCTCGGCCCGACGTAAATCACGCCCAGATACACGCTGAGTCTCCTCAAGCCTCTGCTTGGCATTAACCTCCTGACTGAGCTTCTCCTTGAGATTCTTAATCTCAGTAGCGCGGTCGGTGGCGAGTTGCTGTGCTGATGCAATCTCTTTCTTCAGCTCTTTCTCCTTCTTCTCCATTTCCTTCAGTTCTTTCACCTTGTTGGCTAGTTCTTCCCTGGTCGTCTTCAAAGTGGCAGATTCCTGTCGCAGGCTCCTAAGCTCTGGCTGGGCCTTTTGTAGGACTTCTTTGAGCTCGCTCAGATCCTTGAATCGTATTTGCGCTAGCTGCTGAGCAGCAGCCAGATCTGATTGCAGGGCACCAAACTTTTCCTTGAGGCCATCATGCTCCTTTTGCAGGGAATCCATTTCCCCCCGAACTTTAACGCTGTCCTCGGATTTGGATGTGGACGACTTGAGTTTTGCCTGGGCTTCTTCAATTTCCGCCTTCAGCGCCTTTTTATCTTGTTCGAGGGATTTGAGTCTCTCCTTGTCGTCAACGTGATCCTGTCCAATGTTGACAAGGTTGTCTCGGAGTGTTTCAATCTCCTCTTGCAAATCTTCCTCGGACTTGCGCTTCTTGGATAAACGCTCAATCTCTGCATCCTTCTGCTTAATTTCCTCCTTCAGCTGCTCAATTGCCGCCTGTAGGGCACTGGATTCAGAACCGGACTCTTTCTTGGCAGGCTCGCTAGCTTTGCTTTCGGTATCGTCCTCCACAACGCTCTGGGCAGCAACAGCGCCCTTGCCCTTCTTTTTCTTGTTCTTCTTCTTCGAGCCGCCTGGTGTAGCGGCGGCTGCAGCTGGCTTGTCAGTTATCTCCGAGGCGGCGGTGGTGACTTGTATGGCCGAAGGCTTCTCGCTGAGTTGCTTTGTGAGTCCGTCAATCTCGGTTTGTTTTTCGGCCTTTTCAGTATTGAGCTTCTCGACTTGCGACTTGAGGTCATCAATCAAGCTCTTTGAGACAGTAGTAGCGTTCTTGGCCGTGGCAAGCTCCGCGTCGAGATCAGTGGCACGCTTTTCAGCCTCGGCTCGGTGAGCTTCAGCTTCCTTAGCCTTGCTAGCGTGGGCATCCGTGTCTTTGCTGGAGGTATCCCGAAGCTTCCTCAAGTCGGCTTCGGCGGTCATTAATTTGCTGGTGAGCTGTTCGACTTCCTTGACTCGAGCGTTTAGATCATTCTGTAGCTTCTCTTGTGTCTTGAACCCGTCTTGTGATTCACCGAGATTCTGGGTAGCCTTTTCCAGGCTAACGGCAAGGCCAGCACTGTTCTCTTTCGCAGCGGATAGCTCATTTTCGAGTTTGATAACGTGCGTTTTGAGCTTCTCGATCTCCTCCGCCTTTGCTTCCACGTCCGCCTGGAGCTGCGGAATTTCGTCTTCGTAAGAGAAGAAGTCTCCGTCAGCCTCCCTCTTTCCGGGCTTGGCAGACTTGGCGTCCTTTTCAGCATCTATTTTGCCCTCTGCCAAAGCCTGCTCGAGCTCCTTCTTGGTCGTATTGAGCGACTCCTCAGCCTCGACTTGCTTCTTTTTGATCTCTTCCTTCTCGGCAGAAACTCGCTTCAGCTCATCCATGACCATGTCTCCCCGTAGATTCAATTGGTTGAGGTATTCGATCATAGCATCTGGGTCGGCAATGGAGGTGAGGGGGGTGTTCTCGCGTAGGGCCTTTTCAAATGGCTCTATGGAGGTTGCTCGCTTGTGGGCTACTCGATATGACCGCAAGAGTTCTGTAATATTTAGCGGAGTACATGCGCTATGATCACATCGGGACCTACCTGGATACGTCGCCTCGAGCTTCTCAAGCTTCCGCAGACGCTGCTTAATCTCCGGCGATAGCTCGGTTGGCCCTGAGCCTGAGGCAACGCCTGCATTCGTTGCAGCGGAGCCAGTGGCATCGTTTGGCGTCTTGGTACTTGTAACCTTGTCGTCTTCCCGGTCGACCGCCTTGTCGCCATCGTCGGACGTCGTCTCCTTGGAACCTGGGGCATCTTTCTCAGGGACTGCCGGTTTCGGAGTGCCAGCCCGACTCGGCTCGTCACTATCGTCAATGACAAACGCAGCCTCGAAGACGGCGGGATCGGGGTTCGGGGGCGCCTCAACGCCATCGGTACTGCCGTTGTTCGGTCGTGATCTTCGACTCGTGTTGGCCGCTTGCCTGGATGAATTGGAACCCGATCTAGACATGGGCGTATCGTCGCCCTTCTGCCGCGCCTGCTCTTCCGCAATAGTGCGGTCGATGGCGCCTCGTATCCTCTGGTGGATTGTTAGCCTCGGCTGGTCGCTGCGCTGTCGCATGGACAGGCCGTACCTGGAACATGGTATCTGTTCACTGAGTTCCAATTGCTATGATGCTGCGCTGCGCATGGCCGCCGTTACTTTAAGACAATTCCTCGAGCGCTCGCGCAAGAATAGCAACTCAAATTGGTAAAGTGTGGCCGCGGTCGCGATTGATTAGCCGGAATGGTGATGATGAGGACAACTAGGAGCTGGACAGACAGTCGTCACTTGCTAGCGGCGACTTGTGGCTGGTAAGCGTGGCGGTGCAGCTCGCTACAGGGTAGCAAGCAGCCTGGAGACGTGATATGAGAGCATACTTTAGAAGAGGTTCGCAGAGCAGAAAAATAGGACAAAAAACATGTGGGGGTGCACTTTTCGTATGCTAACATCCAGAGAATTTGTTGAATGGTTTTCCTTGTTTCATGTTCCGTTGCAAGGACTAAGAGGGGGTCACGGTGGCAGCTCGGGGTGGCGTTTGGAGTATCAAATTGTGCGAAGGTGTTCTAGAAGAAGGCGATGCGTCGAACAAAAAGTTTAATATTATTATGGTTTTACTTCACAACACTTTAGGTTTCGATAGTTTTCTTCGGCAGTTCTGTTGACGGTTCGATGTTGAAAGTGAATGGTCATGCAACGCTATGCAGAAGCGGATAAAGGAAATGAGGTCAGCGAATTTGCCCAAGTGAGTTTACGAACCATTGCTCAAGTTGCATGATTCTAGCTTGGCAGGGCTAGCAAGCTCATCGTGGCCCAGCGACGGCACGTGTATCACAATACTAGGTGAGACCAACATGGAGCTGATTATGGAGGGTTTTTTCCCGACCAATAAATCACCATCAAGTCGCCATAATGGCATGTACTATCCCAGCAATGATGGAGACAGTCTCGCCGAGGAAGATATAAGCAATACATTCGCCAGCCTAGGCCTCTTATCAAATAGCTTGGCAGCTCCGATAAGGATGGAGCTAGTGAGCGACGCGGCAGAAGGCAATCTACATTGTTTAATTTAGGGGCAGATCCGCAGCCTGGCACTACAATAGCTGACTCGAGACTGGCTGCCTGTGTCAGCTATTCGCTCTCAACACCGCAGCGGTGGTCCTGGGCGGTGTGAAGCTTACGTAGCTCATTAGCAAAGAGCCTCGGGTACAAGAAGACGTAACGAGGACGAAAAAGTGTTCCAGCTTTGAAATGAGAGTCAAGCCTGCCACGAATTTCTCCACGATGGCGCTGGATAGGGCGGCACCAACTCAAAAAAGCGGGCGATACTGGATGTAGTAAACGACTTGGAGCGGTCGAGGCGACTAAACACGCCAAAATCTCGCGTGTGATACTTTGTCTTTAGCGTTACGGGCTGAGAGTAAACAATGCATTCTTCCCAAGTACGGCGAGAAAAAGGCGGCTGGTAGCTATATACCGAGATCAGAGAGAGGCATGAGACGGCAGGGGGAAAATACGAGAGAGGAAACGACACAAAAGGAAAAGGAAAAAATATAAGCAGAAGATACAAAAGAACAAGCAAACATATAATTGCACAAAATCAAATAACCTGCTCTTTCAACATCATCACCCGCTTGCTGCTCCGGGGAGCCATCGGCGCTTACCCGGCTTACGGCAATCTGGGCAGGACAGTGCGAAGAGGACTGTGCTCGTACTGTCCCCTGCATTGCCTGCCTTCTCTGGTCGGAATCTCCAAACGCCCGACTTGATGCATCTGCACAAATTACGCCAGCCTGCCAGCGCGCTGCGTCTCTGTCATTTTCTTACAAGCATTTTCTTTAAGAGTTTTACTCTTCCCCATCTGCAGACACGCACATCCGCAATTCAGGCCCCTCCCACTGCTGTGCGTACCGCTTCGCTCTTTGGTACACCTCCATGGTACACAACATACCCAGTGCCTTTCCGCCGCCGAGTTACGCGTCTGAAATTCGGCTGCGAGCTTTGGTGCTACGTTGAGGCGGATGACCCATTTCAAAAGACCAGCACTGCACCAGTCGCCAGTCCAATAAACAACTGCTCGTGCTGTTGCCTTACATCGGTCTAGCCGCCTGCTCCCCGTCTCCCCGCTTGTCATCCAACAGGTATACAGACAACTGATTTCCATATCGCGGCCTTTGCTATTTTCGCTGCCTTTGCTGTTATTACCTTGTCTTTATATTTTTTTTTTTTTTTTTGAAATCATGGCTACTCAGGCTGCTTTTGCTGCTGCCACCGCGCCGGTCAACATGGGACATTTCCAGAAGCTGCCAAGCGAGTTGGTCCTCAACATTGCTGGCTTTGGTCTTGGCCAGCCAGATCTCAACGCCCTCGCACAGACATGCCGTCACATGTACCGCACTCTCAACGAATACCTCTACCGCTACAATGGAGAACATAGAAATAGTTCTGCAGCAAAATGGGCTGCTGGAAGCGGCTCCATTGGCACTTTGAGGCACTGTTGGGCTGTTGGCATCGACATTGTCGCACCGGCCATGCAACTTCTGCATTACGCCGCCATGAAAAGGCAGACGCAACTGCTCCAGTACTTGTTGACGCTCGAGGGCATCGACGCTGACCACAGAGACGAATCCGACTGGACGCCCATGTTTTACGCCTGCCGTAGTAACGCCGCTGGAATTGTCGAGGCTCTCTTACAACACGGCGTTGACGGCGCTGTGCCCGGATTCGAGGGTTGGACAGCACTCAGCATTGCTGCCAGCTTTGATTCCTGCGAGGCTGCTCAGGCTCTCATCGCACACGGCGTACCCCTCGACACTCAAAGCGAGAACGGGTCGACTGCACTCAAAGCGGCGTCGCGAGGGTGCTTCCAGTCCGTCGCGCAAATTTTGCTCGAGGCGGGCGCGAATCCCGATGTCCCTGCTTTTGGTGGTTGGGTACCCCTGCATTCCGCTACGAAATACGGCAACTTGTCGCTTGTCGAGCTGCTCATAAATTTCAACGCCAACATCGAAATCCGTCAAGAGCGCGGCTACACGCCACTGGCTCTTGCGATCGAGGCCGAGTCTATTCCAGTGATGGAATGTTTGCTCAACCATGGAGCTGATTGCAACGCCATCACCAACGATGGCTGGTCACCTCTGTGCCTTGCTGCTGACATTGGAAACGCTCAGATTGTGCAAATGCTCCTCGAACGCGGGGCTGACCACTCATTTGCCATTTCGAATGAGTGGGCACCTCTCAACTTGGCGGCTTATAACGGCAAGATGGAGATTGTCGATATGCTGCTGGAATATGGCGCGCTACCTGACGGCTGCAAAGACGTGGGAAGGAACACAATTGTCAATACCATTGATAGAGATCACTTGGAAGTTGCAAAGAAGCTCCTACAACACGGTGCCCGCATCGATTTGAGAACTGACAAGGGTGAGACGCCGCTGCTGAGAGCCGTCCGGATGATGAGGACGAGTATTGTGCATCTTCTTCTCGAGCACGGGGCCAATCCGAATGCTCAAAACAATACAGGAATGACCCCGCTCATCTCTGCTGCGCACCACGGCCACCACAAGGTGATTGAGGCACTGCTCACAGCTTCCGGTGGCAACGTCAACTTTTCCGATATGGACGGCCGGACTGCCCTTATGCATGCCTGCATGCGCGGCAACCTGGAGGCTGCTGAGCTGTTGCTGAATAACTATCCTGTCGACTTGTCCTGCCGCGACACGTGGGGTTCGACAGCCCTCTCCATGGCGGTACGCAATGGCCAACGCGACACGGTATCGGCGCTTCTGCGGCAACTTGAGCCACATCAAGTTCGTGAGGACAAGGATAATTTAGGACGCTCAGTCCATTTCTGGGCAACACGGAGCCGGAGTAAGTTGACGGTCCAGGTTCTAAAGAGTTACTGCACAATGCACGGCCCAGACCCAACAATGGTCACTATGAGCCCCGACGCAGTTGAGTTTCGCGCAGAAACCTGCTGGTGTGATGTCTGTGGACAGTGCAGCATTCATCACCAGGACACAAGCGCATGCACAGTCTGTGATGACGGCGAGTTCCTCATCTGCTACCACTGCCGTGAGTCGGGGGCCAAGTGCCGAGGAAAAGACCACGTGTGGCAGTCTTTTTCGTGCGATGGAGAATAGTGGTGTACAGGACGGACAATCAGGCTAGTACTTGATAAGTACATGATTATTCTACAGGAGTCCAGAGTGAATAGACTTTGATACAATTTACAAAAGCGATGCTCAATGCGGTGATTTTCTTGCTTCTACACACTGGCAGCGACTGCTTACGATCACTTTGACCACTCTTTTTCATTTGTATAACCCGATTTATAGCGACGATTTCGGGGCTCATACTCTGTATCCCTGTGGAGATGTGTCTAGACCGATGGTACCATCTCCGCTTTCTACTCTTGCTGCTTTGGTATCTAAAGCTTCACCCTGCCATTCTGCATGCGCTGCCATTCCGCCTTGCCAAACGGCACATAGGTATCCCCCCTGAGCCAGTACAGCCTGACCTCGTCCCCCCTGTCCCCGACCGGGTTGACGCCGGCCTCTCGCAGCGCAACCTTTTGCTGCTTGTGCGTGCCCGTCGTCGAGGCCGCGCTGCCAACCTCGTCCACCTGTCGCAGGAACAGCGGGACGGCATACCGCGGCAGCTGGGCGCGCAGATGGCGCGCCAGGCTGCGCAGGTCCTCGTCCGTCGGCGGGGCCGTCCCGCTGCGAAAGACGGTGGCGGCGCAGCCGGCGCGGCCGTCGTGGTGCGGCAGCGCGACGCCGTAGACGTTGACCTCGGCGACGCAGGGGTGCGCGCCGACGACGTTGCCGACCTGCGTGGTGGACACGTTCTCGCCCTTCCAGCGGTAGGTGTCGCCGAGGCGGTCGCGGAAGAAGAGCAGGCCGTCGCGCTCCCAGCAGAGGGCGTCGCCGGTGCGGAACCAGGCGTCGCCGTGGGCGACGACGTTGCGGAGAATCTTGGCCTCGGTCGCTTGCGTGTTGTTGTGGTAGCCCTGGAACTCGGAACGAATGTCCCCGGCCGGCACCTTGATGAGCATCTCGCCCGTCTCGCCGGGTTTTGCTCTGATGCAGAGACCGGTGGCGGCGTCGCGCACGGGCGTGTCCGTCGCCCAGTCGTGGAGGACAAGGACGGTCGCGCGGTCGTAGACGAGCGCGCGGAGCAGCCAGCCGACGCGGGCCACGGCGCCCTGCGACAGGGCGTTGCGGCTGATGTTCCAGGTCCCCATGACGCCTTCCGTGGCGCCGTAGAATTCGATAATGGTGTCGATGCCGAACCGGTCTTTGAACTTGGGCCAGACGTCGGCGCGAAGACCGGCGCCGTAGATGGTCTTGACGCTGTGCTTCTTGTCGAGATTTTCCCCCGTCGCCGGGTCGTACTCTGTCGGCGCGTCGAGGAGATATCGCAGCGCTTCGCCAATGTAGACGACAGAGTTGGCCTTTGTTTCTCGAACCTCCTTCCAAAAGGTGTTTTTGGAGAATTTCTGGCTAAAGGCGAGGGTGCCGCCTGCGAACAAGGTCGAGGCGAAGCCGACAAGAGCGCCGGCGCTGTGATAAAACGGCATAGACTGGGGGGAAGGGTTTCGTTAATAAATTCGACAGAGAAGCAGTCTTTGCTGGATTGTACTTGCAGTGTACATGATGTGGCCTTTGCCGAGACCAATTAAATTACGGGAGATGATGCATAACCGAAGCACCTTTTGCCAGGATACGACGGCCGCCTTGGGGAAGCCAGTCGTGCCCGATGTGTAGATGAGAATGGCAGGGTCTGCTTTGTCGTGAATCTTCCGATCCTCGTCGGGGCAGCGAACCGCTGGACTGTTCAAGGCTGTCATTTGTAGTTGCGGCGTTACGACGACAATTTTCATGGGAGAAACGTCTCCGCTCACCTCTTGGACGGAAGAGGCAACAGCAGGATCAACGAGACAGATGTTCGAGGTCGATATGCGTAGACAGTGCGCCAGGCCCTCTCCGGTCAAGAAGTGATTGATAAACGCGGGCGTGGCGCCGATGCTCCAGAGCGCCATCCAGGTTATGACAAACATGTCCGATGTCGTGTAGGCCATGGCGACGACTTGCTTGGGCTTGACGCCCAGCTCCGTCCTGAGCCAGTGTCCGTAGCGAAGCGCCGCGTCGTACAGCTGTGCGTAGGTCCACGTCTTCCCTTGGTACAGAAGCAGCGGCAGGTCTGCATGGTCGGCGCGCGCGGCCCAGTACTCCAAGTCGGTGAAGAGGCTGAGCTGCTGCGTCCGCTGCCGGTACGCCGTCGCCAGCAGACCCTGCGCGACCGACTTGGCCATGGAGAGGTCGTATCCGATGGACGCCTTGGCATTAACGTAGGCGAGCGCACCAAGCGCCGCCGGAGCCGCAATCGCAAGGGAAGCTATTTTGTAGTGCGGGGGGAAAGAGGTCAGCGAGCTAGCACCAAGAAGCTGTCGGGCGGCTTGGGGGGGCCAGCAGCACTCACCAGTCATGATGAGCTCGGGCGTAGAAGAGCGAGGCAAAATTGGGCACATCCAAGGAGCGAGAAGGAAAAGAAACAAGAACAGTTTGGAAATGGACCGTGACATATGTTAGGACTTATGCCTCCAGCGACGTGCATATAACCGAGCGGAAACGGAACAAGTCTGGGGCACCCCCGCGAGATGTGGCAAACATGCCACCCTTCGGATGAGTGCCGTGTCTCTCCAAAGGATGAATCTTGGCCGAGCGCCTACTGATGGGTGAGACAGCAGCAAGGGGTGGTGTTTGGCAACGACACGGACTTTGCTGGCGATTGTTGAGGCGAACGTTAAAGAGCTGTGAGGTCGGACTGTTACTTGTTCGGCGATGTAGATTTGAGGCCGGAAACAGGCCCAACTATCTGGAGATGAAGACGACAATAAACGTATTTCAAAGTACACAACTGTCCCATGCGCAGTGAAGCCCGTCCGCTGATTAGCTGGCGACTTGAGCACCATGCCACTGTCGCACTATCCGGCGATAAACTAAACAGTAAAATAATTGTGTAGTCAGTCTTGGAAATTTGAGGACCAATTTGGGACCATCTAGTCAAGAATAGCAGTGCTCTTTTGCACGACTATTCGATGCCACACCTCGGCCTAGGCTACTCGACGGCCAAGTCTGTTGCGAGCACTCAGTCCGCATCAGTCGCTGGAGCAGCCGCCCCGAGTCTGCCATGTCTCGGTAGCACGCCGGCGACCGTTGTTTGTGCTACCCATCGCCGCTCTCGGCCCTGTCGTGTAATTGTTGCTCTAGCTACCGTGGAAGATGCTGATTGGCCACAGTATTTGTCTTGGAACAAGGACTTTGGTGACACTTCTTTTCTCCGGTCGCTGCGCGGCATCGCGTGTCAAACCCCGAGGTTCCGATCGTAGCCTCGATCACTCGATGGGCAGGATGGGGTAATAAGTTATTACTACGTACTAGTTTTCTGCGTGATGCCAGCAGTGACGAACAAGATTGGTCACCGTCGGCATCATCATGCAGCCTCTTATCATAACGCAGATCCTGCGAGAGAAGGCGGAACGGCCATTACTATCCTAGGTCTGTATTGTTGCTCCCAAATTCCCAAATCACTATGTCTGTTTGTTTTGCGCCACTATGGGCGCGCTTGGGCACTGCAGCTGCCGTCGCCCGTCTTTGCACGGTCGCATGCATTTCATTAGAGGATTGGCCTAAAATAAAAGGCTTGGTTTTATTATTCTACAGCGAGACCTCGGCTTTTCTCTTATTTTTTTTTGTCTCTATTTTCCCCCTTTTATTTCGGCATTCAAGGTCAAGTTGGATGGCACCGTCTCGGTTCAGCATTTCCCTCCTGCATTAGTACATCTACACTTGTAGTTTTCGCTTTACGGATGGAGGCTCGAAAGTGAAGAGCTTAGTACTGCCAGATACGTAGTATTGCCAGATCAGTGTATGGCGGCTGCAGCAAGCATAGGCAGCAGGCACGCAATTGGCCAACGACGGCGGAGTACTATGTCCATATTCGGATGCACCAACGGCTTGATTTTCACAGCTCCATCTACCCGTACGTACTGTGACCTGCTTCGGGACGTACGTACAACGGCTCCTAGCTGCCGGCCGAGCTTCCCGCAACTGCCCACATTGGTGTAGCTTATTGACGCTGAAAAGTAAAGACTCTGGCCCGAGAAAAAGCACGACAGGGCGACGCCATGCGGGCCCTCGGACGTCGCCAATTGTCAACTGACAGGAAAAAGCTCGGACTTTGAATTTGAGGCTGCATGGCGATGCTCATTGCTAGAGCTTAATCCGTCTTAGCAACGCCCAGACGCAGGACCCTGGCAAAGCTGCCATGGGCGCCGCTGCGGAGCTGGTAGGCACAACGGCGACGGTGATGGTAGCCGACCAATTGCACAGAGGACCCTGTGCGACGGAATCAACTTTGCAGCTTCCATTTCCTCTTTTGGAAAACGTAAGCGGCCTATCATGGAGCTCTTGATGCGTAGTTCAATACCCTGCCTCTCAACCAGTTTGGTCGACCATTGCCGGAATGCACACCCGACCGCAGCTTGCCAGAGAGCTATAAAGGTATCGCCAGTTCCCGTCAACTCCCTTGACATGTAAATGAAATCTGCATTAAACCACTCACTTGACCACCAAGCCCACTACATCACAATCTCCTCATCCCGCATACGCAATGCCTCCCCGTGACGGAGACCGTTTCGACTTCATCGTCGTCGGCGGCGGCACAGCCGGCAACATTGTCGCCGCTCGCCTCGCCGAGAACCCCAAGGCCAGCATCCTCGTCGTCGAGGCCGGCATCGGCTCCTCCAAGGACAATGAGGAGATTCGCACCCCCGGCCGCGCCATGGAGATCCGCGGCAGCGAGTACGACTGGGCGTACAAGACAACCATGGTCAAGCGCGACGACTACGAGCGCATCGAGAAGCCCAACACCCGCGGCAAGGCCCTCGGCGGCAGCTCCTCCCTCAACTACTTTTCCTGGGTCCCCGGCTCCAAGGGCACCTTTGACCTTTGGGAAGAGTTTGGCGGCAAGGAGTGGACGTGGGATCCGCTGCTCCCGTATCTGCGCAAGAGCGCCACCTACCACGACGACGAGGGCCTCTACCCCAAGGAGCTGCAAAAGATTGGCGTCGACGGCCCGATTCCCATTGCCCACGCCTCTCTGATGCCCGAGATGAAGCCCTTTCGCGAGCTCCTCACCAAGGCCTGGACCTCCACCGGCGAGCCCATCTCGGAGAACATCTTTGACGGCACCATGCGCGGTCTGGTGCACAGCGTCAACAGCATCTACAAGGGCCGTCGGTCGGGCAGCTTTCTGGCTGTTGCTGACAAGTCCAATATTACCATCCTCCCCGAGGCTCACTCCAAGAAGCTCATCATTGACCATGCGGACCGCACCGCCAAGGGTGTCACCGTCATTGCCTCCAACGGCCAGGAGCTCAGCTTCTTTGCCAGCCGCGAGGTCATTGTCTCCCAAGGCGTGTTCGAGTCGCCCAAGCTGCTGATGCTCAGCGGCATCGGTCCCGCCCAGGAGCTCGCCAAGCACAGCATCCCGCTGCTGGTCGACTCCCCCCACGTCGGCCAGCATCTTCTGGACCACCCCGGCGTGCCCTTTGTCCTCAAGATCAAGGACGCCTACTCCATGGACAGCCATGTCCTCCGCAAGGGCCCCAAGCACGACTAGCTGCTCTCGGCTTACAGCAACGGCCACCAGGGCGCCATGGGCTCTCCCTTTCTCGAGATGATTGGCTTCCCCCGCATCGACGCGTACCTGGAAAAGTCGCCCGAGTACCGCAAGGCCAAGGCCGACAATGGCGGCCAGGATCCCTTTTGCCCCTACGGCCAGCCGCACTTTGAGCTTGACTTTATCCCCCTCTTTGGCAGTGCTTTCCAGTGGCACTTTCCGCACCCCAACACGGGCAGCTACATGACCGTCATGGTCGATCTCGTCCGGCCCGTGTCCGAGGGCGGCAGCGTGACGCTCAACAGTGCCGATCCGCTGGAGCAGGCCAACATTAACCTCAACTACTTCAACAACGACCTCGACATCATTGCCATGCGCGAGGGCATCCGATACACCTATGACGTCTTGCTGCACGGTGAAGGCTTCAAGGACATTGTCGAGGCAGAGTATCCCTGGGAGATGCCCCTCGACGATGACGAGGCCATGAAGCGCACCGTTCTGGACCGCTCGCAGACGTCGTTTCACCCTTGCGGCACTGCGCGCATTGGCAAGAACATTCAGCAGGGCGCCGTCGATCCGGGTCTCAAGGTCTATGGCGTCAAGAGCTTGCGTGTCATTGACGCTTCTGCCATTCCCGTCATTCCGGATTGTAGAATCCAGAACTCGGTGTACATGGTGGCGGAAAAGGGTGCCGATGCCATCAAGCGCGACCACAAGGATCTTTACGCTTAGCCTGCGTCTCTTGCTAAAAATAGTTTGACATGGTAGATAGGTTCTTTTATAGCATCACAATTCAATGATTCTTGCGCGACCAACTCATCTATGAATTGTGTCATTTTGCTTGCGCCTGTCCGTTGCCGTTGACCGCTAGACATTCGACTGCGTACTGCGGCATCTCGAACCGATACCCAAAACCATGCCAATTATACTCCAAGCGAGTGTTTGTTTCGCTAGCACGCGTATGCTTGCTATGGATGATTCTGCTTGTGTTTAGAACTTCCAGGTCTTTGCGCGCCACGATATAGAACCATTCCCAAACGTGGACTCCATCACCGTCAATGTCCGTGTACTTTTCATAGAATGGGGCCGACTTTTTATGTTGACTGTAAACAACAGACTTTGACGCTGGTACGAAACCCCCTCAATGACTTGATAAACGCATCGCACTATCCTGAGCCCCAGACCTTGGCCTGCACGGCAGTCAAACGAGACATTGGTCAGGTAGAGCAAGGTCGTGTAATCGTGATGCAGCGCGAAAAGCAGCCATCGCACTCTAGTAAATAAGGGCACTTATTAAAGTGCCGTTAAATGATTTGTTGCATCAACTTTTTGTCAGAAATTGTTCAACAACTGTGATACTCTGGTTGGGTCTTGGTAGGTTGTCTTTGCTGCCAATGTCAGCGTATGTTGTAAACAGAAACAGCAATATTTCAACCACTTTGGACAATGTGTTTAGTGGGAATCATAATCTTTATGAGGGGACATTGGAATCCAACATGCCAGATTTCCCCGTCGGAATCGTGCTCCGTCTTCTTGACCAGCCTCACGCAGCAAGATCGGATATGGCAGCCGGACAACTCTCATGCCTGCTCGTCTCGTGGCCTTTGCGACATGATTCACGCATTTATTGCAAATAAGCTTTTTACTCTTTCGAATAGCCTATTCTCTATCGACCAAGATGAGCGTCCAAGTCCAGAATACCTCTGATTACAAGAAACAACCTTTGTGCCAATGTATTGGGTCTAGTGGCAGACGCCCGCGGGAACAGTAAAGTCTTCCCTTCTCACGTCGCCAAACTTGGCATTCCTTCCCAGCCCCCTCTTGGCGAATGCCTTCCAAAGCTCACACTGATTCGCACCGCCCGTCAGCGCAACATCCGCGTCCATCATGGCGTCGCGCGACTGCACCATGTTTGGGTTGCACGGCTGCAGCGCAAACGAATCAATCACGAGCTTCATGGCCAGATTTTTTCCGTCCGTCGGCACGCCCTGGGCATCATACTCTGGCAGCTGCGCGTCGGTGCTTCCGTGCTTGTCAATCAGGTTCCAGAGCATGTCGTACAGCGCGCTCGCCCACATGGTGCCAATCTCGTGGACCTCGGTGAGGCCGTTGTTGGCGGCATACGTCAGCGGATTGACCGTCATGTTGGTCGAGTACGGGTACTGGCGGTAACCGTCGGGCTTGTTGGCGATCCAGTGCCCAAAGTAGACAGTCTGGCTCCGGTCGAAGCGCTTCTTGGTGTGGATGGCCGTGGCCATGAAGTCGGACCAGCCCTCGCCCATGCCGCCGGCCTCGGTGCCGCCCAGGCAGCCAGTGTTGTCGGGGCCGCCCGTCATGCGCATCGATACTGGGACTGTTAGCTGCGCCGCAAATCTTTTCGTTTGTGAGCTTCACGTACCGCCGTGGGTAAACTCGTGCAGCACCACGCTCGTGTCAAAGGCTGAATCGCGCTTGGGTGTGGAAGAGTTCCAGACGCCGAGCCGCATCTGTCCCAGTCCACCGTCGGGAAACGTCACGAAGCCGGCACCATTCTCGGCAAACCCGTCCTGCGCATTGAGGACGGCCGCGTCGCCGCCTTTGCCGCCTCGGCCGTTATTATTTGTCTGAAAATTGCCCGCGTTTTCATTGAACCCCAGATGCCACAGCAAATCGTGATACTTGTTGATGGTGTAAAAAAGCTGCGTAACGGATGCGTTGACCATTTGTTCCGGCTCGAGCTTGTCCGAGTAAGGATATACAAAGCTCCTGGTGTCGCTTTCGGGCTTGGCCTGGTTGCTGCCGGATCCGGTAAAGTCAGCCTGGGCGCGAACGTTATTTCCCCAGGTTGTGGTGTAGTTTGTCTCCCCGTCACCGAACCAAGTAAACGGCGACGCCTCATGGTCCCAAGGGTCATGCACGATGGCGCGGCTACCATCGGTGGGGTCAGAGACATCCCAGGGGAACACTTTGAGCGAGCTGCTGAAGCTGAAAACATGGTCGTAGACACCATAGATTCTATCGTTGGTCTTGGCGTCGATGTAGCTGCGGAGAAAGTTGTGTGTCGTGTGCGTTTCGACTCTCCAGGTGAGTTGGAGCTTGCCATCAGCGTCAATGAGGTATGCAAGCTTCATGACGGGGTCTCTGTCCGCCCCCGACACAGACTTGGCGATGAATGTGTGGTTCTTGGTAGCGTCCGGCTCCGCGGTACTCTTCACCACGTCAATAGAGAGCCCGAGGATATTGGCAACGCCTTCCAAGGCGGTAATAGGGCCAACCAAGTCCGTCTGGGCAAGAGGGTCTGCCTTTGGGAGTTCTCCAGCGAAAAAGTTGTTGCTAAAAGAAAAGACATCCCCGTCACTTCCAATGTTGACCTTGAAGTCCGCATTGTCAATGTCGATGCCGTGAAGCGTCTGCTTCAAATTGACATGGGTAACGCCGCTGGTGCTCGTGTAATGGTCTTGTGCCAGGCGGAATTCGGCACTGGGGACAGTCTTCGTGAGGAGGGCGAGCGCAGCGTCAACGGGGACTGCGCTTCTAGGCAGGTCAATGTGACGCTTGTTTTTCTCCTTGCTGTAGTTTGGCGAGTAATGGGCCAAGTCGGGCATGGCATATTGGCGCACATCGATGCCTCTGTTGAACAGGCCGCCGCGCTGGGCGGCGTGAGCACTCACGGTCGCAGCCCCTAGAGCAAGGACTACTACTTCTAGCTGCATGGTTCTTTCTTTGAGAGAGGACTAAATGGCAAAAGTACCAATCTTCTGTTCTCGGCCGCACTATATATTGATTCCGGGAATTTCCAAACTCGGCTACTACCGTCTCGCAGCTAGTTTAGGATCGAGCGCTACCACGACTGTCAGCTTACATTTGATCAATGAAGCAGGTCGAGACTGGCGTTACATCCTGAATCCACGGACATGTCTTTGCAGGTAACTTGCCTCCAAGCAATTATGTTCTGAACAAAAGTGGCCTGGCTTCGGCACTGGTAGTTTGCAAGGCTGATAGGGATTCCACCACAGTGCACATCATTCCTTAGAAATAGCATGACCCAGTAATGTTCCAAAGTAACTCTGCCCATTCGAGATCAAATTCGAATTTGGAAGCTAAGCAGGCCTTCAAACCGACGGCTGGCCAGCCATGTGTGGCCATAAAGCACCGCCCTTGGTTGTGCAGGGTAGGCCATCTCGGTACTGTGGCAGGACAAGTCCGAGGCTTGCCACTTTCAGTGTCTTGTATCGTCTTCGATAGATATCAACACTGATATTACTGCGATATAATATTCAGGTATTGGAGTGCAGACCACTTCTACGCTATTCGCCGATGCGTTGACCCCTCTCTGACCCTACACTCTACCACGACAATTGCCGACTTATTCGAGTGGCGGTTTTCGATGCAAAAGATGAATTCGCTTAATCTTTTTCGAGGCATTGAAGCCGTTCACGGTCGAAAGCGGTCAGTGTATCAAGATCACTGAGAAAAGAATACGCACGTGAGTTGAAGTCGTTGAAAACTTGTCGCGCATCTCGGCATTCTGTCCGTCGCGGTCGCTCCGCACGGTGCTAGCCCATTGTATCCGTGACAGGTTATGAAGCTGCCGCTACCCAATGCCCCTTCAGGCTACGTTGCGTAACCGAGTCGCTGGATACAGACATTGAGCCTGCCGTTCTCAAAGCAAGGCCACGAGTCAGCGTACGTTTTGCACAGCAAGACACCATGATCGGGCCGGCTGTTTGAACCGTAATCGCCGGCCCGAGGTGGGCAAGTGTTTGGCATTCTCGCTAAAACGGTTGACGACAAGGATCATGACGACTTGCCTGGAAAGCTTCATGTGGTTGGAAGAACGGCCAAGAGTCGCGCTAGGTGAGGTCGAGGCACCTGATGCTGAGCTCGAGTTTGCTGCAACAACAAAAATTGTCTAAAGAATGGAGGCTCGAACTGTCCATCGTTTTACCCTCTTTCAATGCAAAATGGCGAATACATCAAAAAGGCGGCCTACTTTCGGTTCCCGACGCCGATAATGAGGTGCTTCTTGGGATCCCCTCACCACTAACCAGCTCCTAAACTGGCAAGGCTACGGCGAGTCTTCAAGTCAAACTTACTCTTTGAGCAAAAATCTCGCGTTTCTGTGTTGGTCAATCAGTTTATGCATAGTAATAGGGCAGAGCGGTAATGCATCTCGCAGCCCATTGAAACAAGGCTGGCATTGACTGACCCCGGCCGGCCGCCCCTTGCATCGAGGCTTCAGGGATGGATCGGCTGACATTGGCGCCTTCCCATATTCGGCTTGGCCGGCTGTCGTCAATTCTTTTCGACCCGAGACACTGCACAAGGCTGGCAGGTGGGACAGGGTTTTCCCAGTAACTAACTAACACGAGGTACAAGCAGCCTCCCCAGGGCCGTCTCGCCGTCATACGAGAGGAAGCTAATTTCTCTAGAGCTGCGGGCTTAAAGGGGCGCCGGACAACGCCATGGAATTCTAGCCCAGGGAGGACAGTCAGGGTTTGCAACTGGACAATTTTTTTTTTCTGGAGATAGACGGCGCATTAATGAAAATAGTCTAGCTAGTCACTCCGTCGTGCCAAGTTGGTTCCTTGTCTATTTAGTTACCACCTCCTGGAAAGAACTACTGGCAGATCACTCATTCTCCATCTAGCCAGCCGCCCTCCGTTATAAAAAAGAAAAAAGAGCCCGGAATAGGGGTCGGTCGAGACCAACTAGACCCTTTTCGCCCGTGTCCGGGGTCGCGTGCAAAGGCCAGACAGACTTTTGTTCAGGAACATCATTTTTCTTCATCCATTCGTTTTTCACTCATTTCTTCAACACAAACCTGAAAACTCTCGTCGAGTTTTCCTCGTCGCTTACGACCATAAAGACGGAGAGACCATCGTTGCCCGGCCGTCCGCTTGACACTAGAAAACGGGCAACGACACACAATGTACGCCGCTGGCGACCAAAAGTCGGGTCCCGGCCGGCTCTGCGCCGTGCCCATGTCGAAGCGCTTCATCGTGGCCATTGTCGTCGCCGTCGGCTTCGTCTGGATCCTGCTGCAGAGCCACCGTATCCAGCCCGTCCGAGACCGCGCCCGGGCGCTGTACACCAACAACATCCTCGACAAGATCAACAACAGCACACTGGGCGTACGGATCCCTCCCCCCTCCCCGGCGCATTTCTTTCCTCTGGTTGCTGACAGGCGTCGCAGTTTGAGAAAATCTACGTCATGGGCCTCCCCTCGCGCACCGACCGACGCGACGGCATGGCCCTTCAGGCGGCCCTGAGCGAGCTGTCGATTGAGTTCATCGACGGCCCCATGGGCGACGACATTTCCGAAAAGGCGGTTCCCGTCGGCGAGGACGGCAAGCACCTCACCGGCGGCGCGCTCGGCTGCTGGCGCGGCCACATTAACGCCCTCCAAGAGTATGTCTCTCTCTCTCCCTTGGCAACCCACAATCTATACAGGGTCCAAAACATGACTTTGCTGCCACATGGTCCATAACCTTGCAATGTGCGACAAACCAGTGACCTGCGCTCACCATGGCAAACCGTGTAGGATTGTCCGCCTCAACATCACCTCGGCGCTGATTCTCGAAGACGACTCGGACTGGGACGTCCGCATCCGCTCCATCATGCAGGACGTGGCCGTGTCGACGCAGGCCCTCACGCAGCCCCTCGCCGGCAGCACCGCGTCCTACGCCGACTCGACGTACCCGACCAACGAGGACAAGCTCAACGCCTCGGTGCCCGAGTTTGACATGAACGCGCTCCCGCGCACCGTGGCGCCCACAATCTCGCCCTACGGCGACGAGTGGGAGATGCTGTGGCTCGGCCACTGCGGGATGCGCTTCCCGGCCGCCGACGAGGGCCTGCCGATGGGCCGGGTGCTGCGCCGGGACGACGCGACGGTGCCGCCGTCGGGCCTGTGGTCGCTCGCGCCGCACCCGTACGAGCTCGTCGACGCGTACCCGAAGCGCACGCGCGCCGTGCACCACGCCTCGCAGGGCGTCTGCTCGCTCGGCTACGCCGTCACGCAGAGGGGCGCCCGCGGCCTGCTCCGCGAGATTGGCCTGCGCGAGGTCCGCGATCCGCTCGACATCCTGCTGCGCTTCTACTGCATGGGCACGGCCGGCCGCCGCAAGCACAACTGCATCGCCGCCCAGCCGCCCGTCTTCAACCACCACCGGCCCGCGGGAATGATGTCGGCGAATAGCAACATTGGCGACCACGGCAGCGAGTACCAGGCGGAGCCGCACACGGACATGGTTCAGTGGAGTGTGCGGATGAATGCCGATGCTATTATGGATGGCAAGACGGAGTTTCAGGATCTCTACACGTAGAGACACGTTCTTTTTCAGCCTTTTTTTCCTTCCGTTTTGTTTGTATCGAGGACACTTGGTGTGCTTCTCGACTGACCAATCTTCTGACCTTGAACTGTCCTCTAGTCCGACATTTATTCTGTCCACTATTTACCACTTAGTCTCATATACCGGCGCATTGGGCGGAAAGGCGCAAAGAATCTGTACCATAGATGGAGTAGTTGCAAGGGTGAATCTAGAAAGATATCTTGCAGTCAACGGCGCCGTATCTGGCCTTTTTTTTTTCCAGAAGCTGCTCTGTCTCGAACGTCGCGTATCAACCAGACTTTATTGGTCAAGGCCGTATATGCGCCGGACAACTGTGCACGTTTAGACAATTCGATTATTTCATACAAGCTACTCACGTCACTATAAGCCAAGCCACGGCCCTTTGCGATTGACACCTGTAATCAATAAATCGCATTGCATCCCGCGTATCATGGAGTAGGTGGGGGCAGCAAACGTTACGTCTGCCGTGGGGTTGGTTCCCCCACGTTGAGGGGAAGCCTGCAGGCACTTTGGCCACGCACTGTATTGCAGCCAGACATCAACTACTTGGCGGATAATAAAGAAAAATCAGGGCCAGAAAAATTGTGCTTGTTGAATGCCTAGTGACTTTGACAAATATCACCCGCAATTCCCGGGACGCCATCCGACACCTCATGCCAAACATCGCCGCCCACCGGTGACAGCTCTCGAGGTTACATGCCACCCGCCACGCTTGGCCGGCCCCGCTCCGAGACGACGGCGTGTCATTCATATAAAACAAGACACGTCCAATTCTCCAGTTTCATGCTGAATTGCCAAGATACACAATCATCTGTTCTTCAGCCGTCAAAATGCCTACGCCAGAGCAACGTCAAAAAGTCGGCCAGGTACGCTGCCCACACACGCCCCCTCGCTCTTTCATACATCTCACATCCGCCAACATCTAGCTCTTCGCCGTCGGCTTCCACGACACCGCCGTCAACGCCGACATCAAATCCCTCATCCAAGACTACGGCGTCGGCGCCATTGTGCTCTTCAAGCGCAACGTCGGCTCCGCCGCGCAGCTCCGCGCCCTCTGCCACGACCTGCAGCAGCTCGCCCGCGCCGCCGGCCACGCGCAGCCGCTCCTCATCGGCATCGACCAGGAGAACGGGCTCGTGACGCGCATCGGCCCACCCGTGGCCGCGCAGCAGCCGGGGCCCATGGCGCTCGGCGCGACGGGCTCGCTGGAGACGGCGTCGCGCGTCGCCGGCGCCACGGCCGAGATGCTCGCGCACTTTGGCGTCAACATGAACTATGCGCCCGTGGGGGACGTCAACTCGGAGCCGCTGAATCCCGTCATTGGCGTCCGCAGTCCGGGCGACGACCCGGAACAGGTGGCGCGGTTCGCGGCAGCGTGCGCGCGGGGCATGCGCGAGAACAAGGTGGTGCCGTGCATCAAGCACTTCCCCGGCCACGGGGACACGGCCGTCGACTCGCACTATGGCCTGCCGTCGATTGACAAGAGCCGCGCGCAGCTCGACGCCGTGGAGCTGGTGCCGTTTCGACAGGCTGCGCAAGAGGGCATCGAGATGATTATGACGGCGCACATTGCCCTGCCGCAGCTGACGGGGTCCGAGAAGCCGGCTACGCTGTCGCCGCAAGTTCTTGCGATTCTACGTGACGAGTTCAAGTTCGAGGGCGTCATCATGACGGACTGCCTTGAGATGGATGGTGTTCGCGCCACGTATGGCACGGTCGAGGGCTCGCTCATGGCGTTACAGGCCGGCGTCGACAATGTCATGATCTGCCACACCTACGACGTCCAGGCCGCTGCCGTCGACCGCCTATGCACCGCTCTGGAAAAGAACGAGATTTCGCAACACCGCATCGACGAGTCCCTCGCCCGCTTGAGCAAGCTTAAATCAAAATTTACCACCTGGGACCGCGCCCTACAGATAAACACCGACGCAGCCCTCGAGGACATCAACGCTCGCGGCGCCCAGCTCGCCCATGCCGCTTACGCCGACGCCGCCACCGTGGTGCGCCTCCAAGAGGGCCTGCTTCCCTTCTCAGCATCAGCAAGCACACTCTTCGTCTCGCCGGGCCCCGACTTCCCCGTCGGCGGCGGCGCCGTCAACAGCGGCGACGCCGCGCACCCGACGCGCGTGCCGTGGGTGTCGAGCTCCTTTGGCGACGAGATCCGCACGCACTGCGCCGCGGCCGAGGAGATTCGCTACACAGAGCAGCCCTTGACTGACGCGCAGTGGCACAAAATCGAGGCGGCCGACTTGGTCATCCTGGCGACGCGCAATGCGCGCGAGGCGCCGTATCAGCAGAAACTCGGGCTGGACATTGCGAAGCGCAGACAGGGCAAGACGCTGGTCAGCATTGCGACGTGTGCACCGTATGACTTTTTGGAGGAGGAGACGGTCCAGAATGTGATTGTGGTGTATGAGCCGACGCTCGAGGCGTTTCGCGCGGCCGTAGATATTCTATACGGCATTGATACGCCGCGTGGCAAACTTCCCGTCGCCGAGAGTAAGGCGTAGAACATTACTGTAACTTGATCCAAAAATATTCCCCTACCGTGCATGCGTCTCACCACATGCTGTTTCCCGCGCCAAACTCGCCAAAGTCGAATCCGCCGCCATCGCCGCCAAAGTCCATGGCCAGCAGCGCGTCCAGGTCAAAATCCCCCATTGCTGTATTACTCGCCCTGCTTGCCGCCAGCCTCTCTACGGTATTTTCCAGGTATCGCTGCACGTCCGCGAGCTTGTCCGTCACGGCACTGCTCAGCGCCTGGGCAGCATTCTCGCGACGCTCCATGGCGCGCAGCTGCGCCATGATAAACGACGTCAGGCCAAAGGCCTTGCAGCGCGGGCTGCCGCGCTCAATACGGCGGAGGAAAGCGTCGCGGATGCACCCGAGCGCGGTAAAGATTGGCTCTCGTGCGGCTTGCGCGAGCTGGCCTGCGGGACCGCTGCCAGTATCCTCGGACAGCTGCATGCGTAGCTCAAGACCCAACATGGTAATGATTTCGAGAGAGATCGGAGCGCGCATGGTGCCGGTTGTGTTGAGAAAGAGTTGGGATAGGCGCCGGAGGGGGATGTTATCGGTGGTGGAGGAGCTGTGGGACGCGTACGAGGCAATTACCATGGCCGTGTCGAAACACACCTTGCGCGACAGGAAGCAGCTGACCTCGCCAGGCTGCTGTAGGAGAAATTGCCGATGCAGACGGAGAATGTGCAGGCGAAAGTGTACATCGAGAAAACCGCGGTGGAAGCTGCTGAAGAGAGACGAGGCGGAATGGGCGTGGAAGAATCGGGAGAGCTCAGTGCAGGCTGTCTTCAGCGTGTTGGCGAGCCGAATGGTGTCTGCGTAGGCAAGCTGGCCGCCGGTGTGCAGGCTTTTGGCAGCCTGCAGACGGCTCGGAAAGCTTTTGTACAAGAGTCGCTGTAGGGATGACTCCGTGAGGCAATGGTCGCCCCGTCTAGCGGGCAGAGTCTCCGCGTCGGCCGTGAGCTCCTCATCATTGACATTCTCCGGCGGCTCCGTGTCGCACGACGCGAGATCGACATAGGCCTGCATCGGGCTGTCCATGGCCGACAGCAGATGCAGCTCCCGTACCGTCGCCCACAGCTGCCGCTGCTGCTGCGCCTGCAGCGGCGTCATGGCCGAAAAGTGGCCCGGGTCGCGGTGCAGGCCGACGGAAAAGGCCATCTGCAGCAGCGCGCCCGAGCCGATCCACGCGCGCCCGACGGCCGTCATCTGACGTGCCAGCTGCAGCAGGCAGGCAACCTGCACGCCGTCGAGGTTGAACGTCGACTTTTCCGTTGGCCCCGTGAACCACCACTGCGCCGCGTACATCCATGTCCGCGTCTGCCGGTCCGCGAGGGCGCACTCGCCTGCGTCTTCGCCGAGGGTTGATCCGAGCGCCAGGATGAGGACCAGCTTCATCCTAAAGGACGTGCTGCTGGCAGATTGGTCTTGCCAAAAGGCTTCGTACTGTTGGTGAAAGGTGGGCATGTGTAGCACGCGATACATGCGCTCGTGCGTCGACAGGTAAATATCCACCAACGCATCGCACTCGACTCGCGTGGGGATTGTGGCCAGAATATCGGTAACTGGGTCGCTGAGAGTGGGCAACTCGAATTGCTTGATTGTGAGCCGGAGTTTGGTCACGTCCTGCCGAACCTTGGCAAAGTCAATCTTGGGCGTTTCAAAGGTCAACTCGACGTCTTTGGCCCCGACATTTCCCGCATTGATCTTTGCTGTCAAGAGTCAAACTTTGAATACTGCATGAGGTCTTCTTACATGCTTGGCAGTATGGATCCAGTGATATGTGCCAAAGAGCTTGTTCTTGTCCGCAGTCTGCCGCAGCTTAGGCTGGATGGGTGTAACCCGCAAGTCAGCCGTCGGCGTCGCAGGAGGCTTCTCTGCGCCGACTTCCACCTTGGACTCCAGAGCATCTACTCTGTTCTGCAGATGCTGAATTTGCCGCCGGAACTGATCAGCCTCTGTGGTGTCCCCCAAAGACAAGCCTTCTGGCGTCTTGTGTTGCAGCTCTGCCGGGGCGTACGACACTCCATCCGCTGGGCCGCTTTCTTCGGGCGTCGGGTCTGGCGATGGAAGACGGATGGTATCTGGCGCGTAGACGCACTTTGGGGCCGAGCGGGCTTTTCTGCAAGGGCCGCAGGGCATCTTCTGGTCGCACCGCACCTTGCGCGCGCGGCAGGCGTTGCAGCTCTTGGCCGGGCGGCGGCGTCTCTTGACGGTGTACTCGTCGGGCGGTCCAAAAGTCATTTTTGTTCTGCCCCGGAGAAACAATAAGTCTGACTAATTTTCCCCAAAACTTTCATAAGCTGAGGTCGGAATTTGTGAGCCCTTAGGAGCAATAAATACTGTCCGAACTAAAATCGGGGAACTCTGAATTGTCCGATATCTGGGGCAGGAAGCTCGGGAAATTCAGCAAGCTCGGAGAATTGAGGATAATCCGACCTGCAGCATGCGGCATCCATAAACACTTACGGGGACGTTTTTCTCTTCTCAAGCCCTAATTCTGAGATGCAGTGCAGTTTATGTGCGTGCTGTTCGATACTGGAAAAGATGGCATGGTTCCCCTGGGACAATGGACCGTTGTATTTAGTTGCCCGTTTCTAGTACTGGCGGGATCGTTGGCGCCACACTCGGCTACCCAAGCTCCAGCGACTTCTTGCGCCCAGCAGTGCAATATGAACAAAGGGATTCGTGGAGTGGCAGCTTACAGCTAATGTCAACATCGTCCTCGAAAGGCTGGTTTGAGTGATGTTCGCCATAGCTGCCCCTGATAGCCGCTGTGATTGTTCTCTTCACACGTAGGGTATAGCGCCCTCGGCCATAAAGGTGCCTACTAGCCCCCGCAGACTTCCTTTTCAGCAGTACCCAGCTTATAACACATATAATTTTTATTTCTACATGATTATTCCCACTTCTCTGCTTCCCTTATTTCCTTTGAAACACTTTCCTCCCCTCAAACCACGTCTCCTCCACCACCCCGTTGATCAGCTTCTCTGGCGTCGGCTCCATATCCACCACCACAAAATCCGCCTTCTTGCCCACCTCCAGACTGCCCGTCACGTCCTCCGCAAAACACGAGTACGCTGATCCGTGCGTCGCGCCCGAAATGGCCTGCGCGACCGTCAGCGCAAACTCTGGATTCACCACCGTCTCCAGCTGTGGCTCGCGGTACGACCGTCGCGTCGTCGCCACGTAGAGGTTGGGCAGCGGGAGATGCGGCGCGGTCGGCGCGTCGGAGCCCAGCGCGAGGACGGCCCCGCCGTCGACGAACTCGCGATAGGCAAAGGCGCGCTTGCACCGGTCGGGCCCGATGAGCTTGGGCCATGCGCGCAGGATGGCCGGGTCTGAGTGCACCGGCTGGATGGACGCGGTGATGCCCAGCTTGCCGAGACGCAGGGCGTCTTCCAGGGAGGAGAGCTCGAGGTGTTCGATGCGGGGACGTCGGGAGGCATCCGTGTTAGTCTCGAGCACGTCAATGGCCATTTTGATGGTGCGATCGCCGATGGCGTGCAGCGCGACTTGTAAGCCGAGCTCGTGGGCTTTGGCAACGACTTTGTGTAAGACATCCTCGGACCAAAGCGAGTCTGGGTTTTCGCCGGTCGAGTACGGCTTGGTGAGAGATGCGGTGCACGCGTCGATGATGCCGTCGCAGATGACCTTGATGCCGACGATGCGGCAGTCGGGCGTCGTGGTGGCGTTGTACTTGCCAGCCATCTCGGCGGCGCGGTCGACTTGCGACAGGATCTCGTCGAGGGAGTCGTTGGGCTTCATGAGCCAGTAGGCCGAGACGCGCATGGCGCCGAGGCCCTCTTGCTCACGCAGGGCAATGAGCGGATCCCAGATATTGTCGTCCATGGCCATGTCGACCATGCCCGTGTAGCCAGCGCTATTAAAGTGCGCGACCGCTTCGCGGATGGAAGCCTTTTTCTCCTCCATGGAGGCGACTGTTGCTACAAAGGGCCAGATGACTTGAAACACGGCACCTTCATTGAAGACGCCATTCAGCTTTCCGTCGGCGTCGCGCTGAAGGGTGCCACCCGCAGGGTCGGGCGACGTGTCCCTCAAGCCCATGACTTTACATATCTCTGCCAAACCCGCACTGTTGCACCACGTAGAGTGCAGATCCTTGGTGTCGATAAAGATGGGCCGCGGATCGATATCATCTAGTGAGCTGCAGCTCACGCCTTCTGGTGTCATGGAGTGCATCCATCCGCGCGCAAAGAGGCGCGTGGCGGTGGGATTGGCGGCGGCGCCAGCGGCAATGGCGGCGCGCACATCGGCGAGCGTCTTGCAATGGTCGAGGCTGATTTTCTGCAGGGCCTGGCCGACCATGAGCAGGTGCAGATGGCCGTCGATGAAACTAGGCAGGATGTATTTGCCGGACACGTCCTGGGTGCGTGCGCCGACGGCGGTCATGGCGGCCCGCACCGGCTCGTCCGTCTCGCCGCCGACGTGGCGGATGAGGCCGTCTGCGACGACCGTGCAGTCAGCAAAGGCCGGGGCTTCTGCATTGCTGTGCAGAGGGGAATTGTAGATGCGCCCATTGACGAAAATTATCGTGTCGGCCATGTTGAAGGAGATGCGAGGTAGTCTCTTGTAAGGAGTAAAGTGAGCCGTCGCATCACCGATGTCGCCAGTTAACATCGAGCGTATCTGCGGAGCAGGCGGAGACTCAGCATCACGTGTAGGGCGTCGTGTAAGCCGGAGCTTGGCACTGGTCAGATCGTTGAAGATTGATGCCGGCCGTTTTGCCTATCATCCAAGGTTGTCATGAGCAAATTTTGGCAGAATTAACACAGTGTACCCGCGGGGCATGCTGCGCTCATGTTGCGGGTTGCCGGTGTTGATGGCGGGGTCATTTGGCAGGATCATGCATGCATGGCAAGGCAGTCTGATGGCAAGTAGCTTTGTGGCTGCGCAATGCATGACTGGCTCCACCTGCATCACTACTGCATCGTGTTGAAGAGTAGCTATAATCTTGATATTGCAAAGATGCAGGCTTGCCAAAATGCTTCCAGAGTCATGCCGTTGTGGCCGACGGTCGGCTAGTGGCGGGCCTCCGACATGACCAACGGAGCTCCGAACAAGATGCGGTTGGTTCACTCCAGAGCTCGCTGGAGCTCATCTCGCTGTTTACCTAGAATAGGATAACGGATATGACAACTGCAATATTGCTGATGTGGCTGTTGTATCTGAGGATAGGCCGAAAGCTGATTGGTGGGATGCCTGATTTGCGGCCAGGACTGCTGACAAGCGAATAAACCGAAGCCCCGACTAGGCAGAAATGCCAACCCCGACTGCAATAATGGAATTTACTCCCAGTAGCTTTTCGGTCGAGGGTCCACATACTTGATGCTCAACCCAAGTCTTTCGAAAATCTGCCGTATTTGGAGTGAGACAGCGCCGGATTGGCTAATGAACCGCTCCGCCGTTTGATGGAGCCGGGAAGCAAGACTGGCATTCGCTCATCCTCGCCTAGAGGTTAGATGTTTATTTCGCATGCCCTCAACTAGAGGCTATGTGCATTTGTTGATGACCATGACCCTCCTCTACCGGCCGGCGTCTTGTATTGTGGTCGTACTTGGCACATCCATCTGCTTCTGGTGCCCTTGCTTTTCGAGGAGGTCTCGGAGTCGATAACTTGCCGGCCGCTCCCACTTTAGGTATGGCTCCTCTAGCTTAATCATATCCCGCCGCATTAAGATTACACGAGATTTCATTTCTCTGCCTGTGACCGCCCCATCAGGCCCGTACGTCAATGACGGTGCGGTTGGCGGGTCTGGCATCAACGGCCACTGGAGCCACGTTTCGACGGCCCTGAACTCCCGCGTCCTTCTCTTCTCAACCCACACATTCAGCGCTTTCCGAAACTCGTGCACCTCACTATCCAACTTCACGTTCGGGTGCTTCATCCACTCCTGGCGCAGCAAAGCCTCGGCGTCCTGCTGTGCATGAGGTTTGTCTCGGTAATGCTCATCCAACGTCATGATCTCGTACAAGGTGAAGATGACGCCTTTCACATCATCACGGTCTGGGTTATAGTGCTCGCTAATCCGGCCAGAAAAGTTGAAATCAAAGATGCGGAGATTGTCCTCTACGTCGACGAGCAGATTGCGCGCCGCAATGTCCTGGTGCATAATGCCATAACGATAATTCAGATCGTCTACAACAGACAGAAGCTGCCGGAACCATATCAGGCGAAAAGGTCGGACGGTGGCGTTGTTATCTTGAAGCGTCCCGCCGGGGACATACGCACTCGTAAAGCCAACAACTCCCCCTCTGACATTGTCCAACACGACAGCGTCGAATGGGACGATGTGCGGATGATCCCGCGGCAGCCGAGCCCAAAGTTGGAGCTCGTGCCATTTCCAAACCAGTCCGTTTTGTATAAACCAGTATTTGAAAGCTGCTTTGGTGTCTACCGCCACGCCACCAACCGTGGGGGTTCCAGGGTACGTCACCAAGTCCACCTGCGGGCCCATGCGGTCAAGCTCTGACAAGCTGTTGAATCCGACCGTCTTGACTGGAAAAGGAAGCCGTAGTTCGGATGGCAGATAGCAGTTTGTATACATGGTAACGTCGTCATCTTGGCTGGTAGATATCGAAATCGGCCCATCGGGGTCTGAGAAGTGAATTCCCAAGACATCCGTACCAAGATCGTCGATGTGCTGTCGCAGCTGTGCCAGACATACATCTTCTGTTCCCTCAAGGTCTTCGTCTGGTATCGGAGCCGGATTGCGATAGGTGACTAAAAAATGCCTTCGCTGATCGAAATCGGTAATGTACCATGTGTAAGGCCCTCCACGAAGCAAGTTGCCGCTTCCAGCCCAGAGACGATCTTCAGGACTGATCATGGCGAGCTTCCAGATGGCGTTGGAGGGAGGGCAAAATTCAGAGATGGGGAGTCGCTAAAATGCATTCAGAGTAGAAGATGAAATTCGATGGCAACTCCAGACGCCGCTCAGGGTCCTTTTATGCTGAATTGTGGGGTATTTGAACAAGCAAGCAGGGCGTAAAAAGTTGGGTGGTAAACCATCGTGCACAAACCAACACACCAAATAGCGCACTAGGTGTGAAAATGGGTTTGGTGGAACTTTTGTGGGCTGCTGTCATAGGCGGGGCCAGCTAAGCGTCAAAATCGGCGATGCGAATTTTGATGCAACGTTTGTTTGACCTGTCAACAGGTTCGCGGTGTGTTCAACGTCCGCCCAATCTCGTAGGGGCGGTGTAGCCTAGGTACCAATGCTTGCTGTTGCCATCTGTCGCTTCGCTGGAAGCTTGCGACTGTTGCCATGCCCTCGCTAACAGCACGTTTCACAAGAACCGGCTTCGTGTCTTGCAGCGCTAACGTCCGCTGTTCGTCGCCTGTCTTCTAAAATTCGACAGGCAACAGCGCACGTTTTTCTCTCGAGGCCCAATCGACCTGTGATGTACTGGTAGGGTGTCGGCGTGGGCCGGCGAAGCTCCGTCCGGAAGCGGTGCCGATGTGGGAGGAACGCGAAAAACCTTGGCAAAAGCAACCACGTTTTTCTCCTATCAAGAGAGCAGCTATAAGATCGACATCAAAAGTGCGCTAAACAGCAGGGACATGGGCAATTTGCATGGTAATTTGTGGCCAGTATGGAGCGTGCACTAGCTGTTGTCAGAGTTGAAGCCCCGTTTGAGGCGCCCGCGCGTGATGTCATAGAAAAACAAGGCAAGCCACGATACGGCCTGATGAAACGCCTGTGGCTCAACTCGTTAGTTGATTACCCTGCTCGTAAGCCCCAGCAACAAAACTCGTCGACTCCTCGGAGTCTCTCGTTCCAGCCTATCCATTCTTTCCCCAGTCCGTCTGCTTGTATCGCTGTCGAATTCGCGAATTCGCTACTGTCGAAGTTCCGAGAGATTTCTGCACCGGCGCAGCACACACGATGAAGCTCACGAGCGCCGCGCTAGTCGTCTTGGCAACCGTTGGGATCGGCAGGGCAGCTCCCGCGCCCGCGCCTGCTGCCACGCCAGAAGCAACCTTTGCTCTCGCCGGCCGTGACGCTGCTGCTGCTCCTCCCGAGCCCACGCCGGCGCCGATCCGGGCCCGCGGCCTTGGCGACGATCTCAAGAGCCTGGGCAGCGAAATTGGCACCAAGATCTCGTCGTTTGTTGAGTCGGACGTGCTCAACTTTCCCCACGGCTTCCCGACCGGAACTGCTGTCGAGAGCTCCCTAGGCATTACGGCCGGTGCGCTCGATGCACAGCCGACACGGGTTCTCAATCTGCCGTAAGCGTTCTCACAATTCTCCGTGGACGATGCGAAAGCCATTGCTGACAGGGTCTCGTTTCAGCCCATACGCCAACTGGACCGAGGACGGCTGGAGCGTTCGCGTTCACGGCAACGTCTACAAGGTGCCCGACGTCGACCAGGACAAGATTGACAAGCTTGCCGATGCTTTTCTGGTCGACACCAGCGTCAAGGATCTGCAGGACAATGAGAAGACCCAGGCGCGCAACTTGACGCGCGAGATTTTCGTCGTGCAGCAGGGCCACGAGAATGTCACTGTCAGATTCGTTGTCCCTGCAAGCAATGCGTCTGCGCCTCGCGGAGGCGCCTATGTCAATGCTGTAAGTACACTTGCGCCGATTTGGGCCTTGTCTTGAATCACAAGACTAATCTCGTTTCCGGAATAGAAAGGCGGCACGCAAGAAATTACGCTGCCGTACGAGACGACGGCTGAAGGCGATTTTGACGTCTTTGTCCCGCTCCGCAACGAATCCGCCATGACCAACGGCACAAACGCCTACCTACTAGCAGGCAACGCCACGACCAAGATCCAGACGCTCAACATGTACGTCAACGGCACCGACACGGGCAACGCCACGGCGTACCTCATCCCGCCCAAGGGTGTAACAGTCGTCTCGGACATTGATGACATTCTGCGCATCACGAAAATCTACAAGCCCAAAGAGGGCCTCCTCAACACATTTGCGCGGCCCTTTACCGCCTGGATGGACATGCCCAACATCTACAGCAACTGGTCCTCGTCGAGCATCTCCTCGCTGCACTTCCACTACCTCACCACGACGCCCGAGCAGGGCACGCGGCCGTACATGGACTTTATCTTCAGGACGTACCCCGCGGGCTCCTTTGACACGCGGCCGCTCAACTTTACCAACGTTAAGGAGACGCTCGAGATCCGCCGCTACCTGCTCGACAAGCTGTTCCAGACCTTTCCGCAGCGCAAGTTTGTGCTCGTCGCGGACACGAGCAACTCGGACGTCATGAAGGCGTATCCGGCCATGTACAAGGACTACCCCGGGCAGGTGAGCTGCATCCTGCTGCGCAACACGACGGCGACGGACCCCGAGGACAAGCTGCCGTACAACACAAAGGGCTTCAAGGATATTCCACAGGACAACTTTATGTTCTTCAACGTGCCGGAGGACCTGACGGGCTTGGACATTGAGAATGGGCACTGCTACAACAGCTCGGTCGCGCAAAACGTGACGTTTAGCGAGCAGGGTCTGCCGCTGGGCCTGGGCAAGAAGAGCGATGCGGCGGGCGGCGTGGTGTCGCCGGGGTACTATGCGCTTTCGGCGGTGATTCTGGTAGGGACTTTGATGACTTTTCTGTAAATATCCCTGTATAATGACGCTCGACGATGATGATTCTCATGATGAGAGCAATTCATAGGGGGTTCTCCGGTACATATGAACATACACTACGGTAGAAAGGCGGAACAGAACGAATAAATAGTCATACATGCTTGGGCAGGGCAATTCAGCAGCCCTCCCCAATTCCGTCTACAATTTCCATCATCCCTCAAGGTCAATCCATTCCAACTACCCACTACCGCTCAGCTCCCTACTGCCCCATGTAGCGCTGGTCATGCCCGTATCGAAACGGCGCATCCACCAGGCGTCTCGAGCCTCAACAGCGTCTCGTCGGCGTGCTCATCCACCAGGTAGCGCATCATCAGAGGATTTTGAATGTCATCTACAATCATGCGGCCAAACAAGCCAAGCTAAGATTTAACGCGCATCGGCAAAATGCATGCAAGGTGCAACAGGCGACGAGAGGTTGCATCTATCGGTAGCACTTTTGGCGTGGTTCAAAAAGGCGATTGCAAGATCTGCCTTGGGGCACAACGCTTCTTCAGAGGTCAGGCCAGTTACAACGTCACACAGCCGAGCGTGGGTTTCTGGCGCAAAAATCATTATTCTTCACGTAATGCAGGCTTTTTTTCTAACAGTGCATGTTGACTACAACTTGCTCGAAGAAGAAGAACCAAAGAGATATTGTACCCTAGTGGGAAGAACCAGATGCGTGGCACACCGGGTGTCTGTCGCCACCACACCAGCGCACTTGTGCTTATTTAGTAGCGCCCTCTAATGCGGGTAAATTGTCAAAGGGCGCATATGAGATGCAACCTCAAAACTTTACCCCCTCCACCGCGTGTAATCTCAGTAGAACACAGCTACGCACGCGTATTCTTTTCTTCTTATCCCACAGGCCGCAATATGCACAATATACGTCCTCTTATACGACTGCCCAAGGCCGCAGGCAGCGCGCGCCTCTACTCCGCCGCGGCGCCTACCCTACGCATCAACGCCGCTCGTCTCCACGAGACGCTTCACCATACCTGCCAATGGGGCTCCGCGCATCGCTATGGCGAGTAAGACCATCACACTGCTCCACTCATAGTCAAAGTACATGGCAAGAACTGGTACTAAGTGCGTGTCGCGCAGTGGCCCAACAGAGACAGGCATGAATCGACTCGCGCTGACCGACGACGACCTGGCAGCTCGTCAGTGGTTCCGCGGCACCATGGAGGATCTCGGCGCCAAAGTCACAATTGACCAGCTCGGCAACATGTTTGCTCAGAAAACAGGAAAAGCCAAATCACCGGCCCCCATGATCGCCATGGGAAGTCATTTGGATACGCAGCCGCGCGGGGGCCGGTATGACGGCATCCTGGGCGTGGTGGCGGCGGTGGAGGTGATGCGGACACTGCAGGAAAACAACTACGAGACACATTTCGACGTGGGAGTCGTCAACTGGACAAAGTACGTGGCGCAGGACCAGATGAAGATGTCACAGGCTACTGACAGAGATGCAGCGAAGAAGGCGCACGATTTCCCATGTCCATGATGGCCTCTGGTGTGTGGGCTGGAAAAATTCCGCTCGAGACAGCCTGGAAGACGCGCGACGTGTTTGATCCTAGAAAGACGGTCAAGTCAGAACTTGAACGCCTCGGGCTTATTGGAGCCGTAGTCTGCTCGCACGAGGCGTACCCTCTCAGCGCGCACTTTGAGCTGCACATTGAACAGAGCCCCGTCTTGCAAGACACGGGTCGAAAAATCGGCGTCGTGCAGGGCGCGCAGGCGTATAAATGGTTTACCGTACGGGTCACCGGTCGCGACTCGCACACGGGTACGACGCCGCTGTACATGAGACGCGATCCGTTGCTCGCAGCGGCCAAGATGATAGCCCGGGCACACGAGATTGCCAAGAGCCACGGGGCCCTTGCGTCGACGGGCATCTTCAAAATTCCGGCGACGTCGTCGACAAACACCATCGCTGCCGAGGTCTCATTCTCTCTGGACGTGCGACATCCAGAAAATTCCATTGTTGCGACTGTCGTTCGGGAGATTGACGCGGCCTTCGCCAAGGCTGCCAAAGAGGACGGCAAGGGCGTGAGCTACGAGATGATGCTGGATACGGATTCCCCGGCGGTCAAGTTTGACAAGGACTGTATCCGAGCAGTCGAGAATGCCGCCACAAAGGCTGTTGGGACAGACGGCTGGAGCCATCTTACGAGCGGCGCTGGCCACGACAGCGTGTACACGAGCAAGATTTGCCCAACGACGATGATCTTTGTGCCCTGCAAGGATGGCGTCAGTCACCATCCTGAAGAGTACACATCATCGGAAGAATGGTAAGTGCCGCGCGTCGAAATGTTGGACCTAGAAACTGACTTTAAAAATAAAGTGCTCTTGGCGCGCAAACGCTGCTGAATGCTGTCGTCGAATACGACCAGTTCAAGGCGGACCAGTAAAGTGGCCTGAGTGGCGCTTGGCTGGCCGAGAAACGTGGTTCGCCGAAGTGTGGGGTTCAGCCGAGTTCGTATCATGTAATAGTTAGAGGAGACGAATTTACATGGACATGACTTTAAACTCTCAATCAATCGCGAAAATGCACGATATGGAGCTGGAACGCATGCTTCGAGATCAAGTCAACGCGAATGCGAAAAGGCTGCTGTCGCTCACACAGGAGCTCGTGCGCACCCCCTCGACGAACCCACCGGGCGATGTGTCTGCCGTGGCCAGAGCGGCGGCGGATCAGATTAGAGAGTTGTTGCCGGAAAGTGACATCTCCACCATCAAGACCGCCCCAGGCATCACCAATGTGGTCGCGGTGATTCGCTCAGGGCGCCGCGGAAAGCGTCTCGTTTTTAGCGGACACCTGGACACGTATCCGACTGGCGACGTGGAGCGGTGGACTCGGTCTCCATTCAGCGGCGAATTGAGCAGCGATGGCAAGCACGTCTATGGGCGCGGCGTGTCGGACATGAAGGGCGGTATAGCAGCGTCCGTCATTGCAGCACAGGCTCTTTCTCGCTGTAAAGATGCCTGGAGCGGCGATGTGGTGATTGCTCTGGCGGGAGACGAGGAGACCATGGGCACGCTTGGAACGGCGCATCTGCTCAAGCATGTCCCAGCCGTTAGCGAGGCGGAAGCAATGATCTGCGGCGACGCTGGGTCACCGCTCATTGTGCGCGCCGGGGAAAAAGGCCTGCTGTGGCTAGAGGTCGAGGCCGGCGGCAAGCCAGCGCACGGCGCCCACGTCCACCGAGGAAGCAACGCAATTGACCGTCTGATGGCGGCCCTTGCAAAACTCAAATCGTTGGAAGCACTGGAAATCACGGCACCGAAAGAGGTCGAGGACGCCATCAGGGCCGCCAAGTCCGTGTCGGAGCCCCTGGGAGGGGCCGGCGAGGCGACGGTCCTCGGGAGCGTGACGGTCAACATTGGCACGATATCTGGGGGCACGTCGACAAATTTGGTGGCGGAAAAGGCGTCGGCATCGCTGGACATTCGGCTGCCGATGGGCATCTCGACGGCTACACTGATTGAGGAGATGAAGAAAATGCTCGACTCGGCAGATGGGATATCTTATCGTGTGGTGCGGGCCTACGAACCGTCGTGGACCCCACCGGACGAGGAAATTACGAGGCACGCGCTGGAGGTGACAAGGCTGACGGTGGACAAAGGGGCCGTGGTGAATATGCGAGTCGGGGCCTCTGATGCGCGGTTGTTTCGGGCGGCCGGGATCCCGTCGGTAGTGATTGGGCTGACGCCTCACAACATGGGGGGGCCGGACGAGTACGTGGAGGTTGCGGAGCTGTTGCAGGTGGCGCAAATCCACGCATTGACGGCGTACAGATTTCTCAGGACGTACGAATAGCTGTTGATGAATTTAGTCTGAAAATTCGAGTGGTTCATTTTAGTGCCAGCGAGAAGTAGTTCCTCTGGCATCTGGACGCCAAGTTCCCGGTGAGCGGGTTTCGTCTTCAGTGGCAGCCACGTCGGCGCTCTAGCCATGGCGAATGATGGATCGGCATGTTTGTACCGCAGGGCCGGGCGACGGCACAGGCGTAAAGCACCAGACCAGTGGCAGCGGCAGCAGGTCAGGGCTTGCCGGTGCATCCGCCGTGGACCTGGCGGTGTTAGCGTTGGTGGGCGTGGATGTAAATTTGACCGTTGAACGATAGTGGAAGCATTGCGGACTGTAAGCTAGGACAAGAAACGTAGGCCGGACGAAGCTTCGACAAACTGCTTGATTCTTAGTCTCGGTTGTTCATAAGCCCGCAAACACGGCATATGTGAGGTCAGTGGGTGTGCTGGTCTGGAGAACTGTATGCCGCCATGTCCTGCATTATCAGATTGAAAGCGGTGATAAAAAGGTTCTGTGGGGAGGAATGGGTGGGAGCTGGGATCGTGCATGACAAAAGTTCTGCGCGATGCCGCAAGGGGCATGTGGCGATGATTTTGGAGAGGAAGAGAGACGCTGACATGGAGGGGAGCTTGAAGGGGTCTGGATGTGACGCTGCGTCTGCAGTCAATCATTGTTCAGTGACCAAAATGGGCGCCTTTGTTGCCTGAGCCGGCCAGTTGGGCCGGTAGAAGCGCTGGACCTCGTCTAGACAGTGTCCTGGGCACCTTTGGTCAGAGAGGTGAGAGCCCTTGGAGCCCCTGGAACATGCGGTTGTGGGTGCTAAAAAACACCCCAGGGACTGGCCCCTCCAAGAACCCGCTAAAAACCCCAAACAGTGGGTTCGGCTTGCGGCACAACACGAGGCCACGCAATGCATTTATTTTTATTTTCTTTTATTGTATTTTTATTTCCCAATTTTGCACTTCTCTGAAGCCCCAGCAAAAGGCCGGCCAGCCCCGGTCCCGGGCGTCGCTAGTAGAAGAGTGGCCGTCTTCCTCCGCCATTTCTGTCTCTCGAAAACCTCAACCAAGCAGGAGAAAATGGCCTCCCACCGCTCATGAATAATCCTCCATCCACATTCGCATCTTCTTGACAGACTTCAAGATTACCATTTCCATCTACCTTGCGCAGCGGGCTGGCCCACTGCTACCGCGTAATTATGGAGCGACTGGACGAAAAGGACATTGTGACGGTCCCTGAAATTGTGGCAGTGCAACAGCCCGATGGCGCCTCCGACATGGACACGGAGGAGCTAGCCGCACACCGCACGCAGCAACCGTGCTCATATCCTTCACCGTCTAACCCTACCTTGCCCAAAGACCACGACACTTCCGAGATCGCGTCGGGCATCACAGAAATCGGCTACCAACACCGCATCCGCCTGGCCAAGAACCCGTCCACCGGCGCCTACGCCCCCGTCCTCGAGGAGCGCTTCCGCAACAACCTCCGCCTCGCCGTCGGCTTCCTCGAGCTCGCCAACGCCGGCGACTTTGCCGCCAATATCTGGAACGACATCCCCGTCCCCGTCTACGCCATGGTCCTCATGGCCGTCGGCGCCACGGCCGCCGGCATCCTCTCCGTCTTTGCCTTTGACGACGCCCGCTACGCCTGGCGCAACGTCGTCTTCCTGCGCCGCCAGCGCGCCCAGCTGAAGGAGGGCCTCGAGCGCCGCGCCGCCCACGGCCACGGCCGCCGCGACGTCGGCGTCCTGCTCGAGCTCAACCTGCGCGAGCTCGGCTGCGAGACGGTCAACCGCTTCGGCATGGACGTGCTCATGGGCTTTGGCGCCGTCCTCATCTGCATCGGCACCTACATGGCCATTGGCGGCGCCAACCGAAAAGTCTGGCTGACTAGTAACATACTGTCCGGCTACCTCGGCAACGCCCCGATTGCGCTCTACGGCCTCGTCAACTCGGGCTGGGCCGCCTACCTCTCCGTCAAGACCGAGGGCCACGTCAAGGCCACCGCGCGCGCCATGCCCGGATCGCTCGACTACAGGCTCGTCAGGCGGCGCGCCCAGAAGCTGCAGCTCTACTGCGGCGTCAACGGCGCCGTCACCCTCGTCGGCGGCGTCGCCTCCATGCTGACGGCGACGCAGTGGTGGGCCTACGTCATCCTCATCCCCGTCATCATCCTCTCCCCCACCTGCAACTGGTTCTGGCGCACGCGGCTGGGCTACAGCCACGACGACATGCGCCAGATGCCCGACATGGACGCCGACAAGCTGTCCAAGGTGCTGCGCTTCGCCGCTGCGGCGCGCGCCGGCCTCGCGCGCAACGCCGAAGCCGCCGAGAGGGACCTGGTGCGGCAGGCCGCCACCCTGCCCCAGGCCCTCGACCTCATTGACACGTCGGGCCTGCTCGAGGCCTTTTGCATCCAGGTCGTCTCCGACAGCCGACTCTGTCACGCATTATGTGACCCCAGCGCCGAGCACGTCGAAGTCTCGCTGGCCGATATCGCGGCGCTCCCGGACGCCCTGCATCCGGCGCTGCTGGAAGCGGCGCACGAGTGCCTGCGCTCCGCCGGCGTGCGGCGCTTTGCCCACCTCGAGCGCTTCAGCGCCGAGCTGCTGGGCATCTATCTCCACCAATCTCAAGTCTCTGCGGATCTGGAATCTGCACGAAAATAAAGACGTTTCCATGACCAGAAAAGAGCTCATTTTTAATATTTCATGGCGGCATATAATTTAGACATAGATATAGCTTATGAGTTCTACTTGTTCAATTACTTGGTATTTGCATCTCATTAATCCACTGGTATTATATATGACTAGAGGTGGCCAATAGATGACCCCAGATGAAGGCTTTGCTACCACAGTTCATGTGCTCCCAGGTCTATTCATGTAGCAATTGGCCCATGCAATGTTTGAGCATGTTGAGCTATAAAATTCCGTGTCTCGAATTCTGCCTAGCTCGTTGCGGGCTGGTGGCTCGCCTCGGCGCCTCCCCTCCACGGCTCCTCTGGCCAGATGTTGGCGACTTGGTTGATCCAGCCATACTCCCAGAGGGTGTTGCTCAGAAACCCACTCCCATCAACCAAGTCACCGACATCACAGGAGGGGCTGTCGTCTACACCGTAGCCAGCAGGACCGCTGTTTGCGGCCACTGCCGACTGCATGTAGCCTTGCGGGCCATCCTGCGGAAGCAACGCTGCGGATGTATGCCGATGAGAGTGTGGCGACGAGACGACGTCGCCATCCGCTCTCGGAGCCCCCGGTATGCTCTCGGCCGCTACAGGCTGCTGCGGCATGCCAAGCTGCGACACCAGCAGGTCGGGCGTGTGCGCCGTCGCCCACGGGCCGAGTCCCTCGCGCTCCACCAGTTTGTCGTCGTTTGTGTCGCCCGCGGGGACGGCGTCTTTATCCAAGCCGACGTGCAGCGCGACATGGCGGAGGAAAAGGTTGGCGTATTTGGCGTACACGTGGACCGTCTTCAAGATCTTCATATACGAGAGGCAATCTTGGAAGCGGCGCAGATGGCGCTGGTGCGAGGCACCGTGTCTCGTGAGCTTAAACTCCATGAGATGGTTGGTCGCGGCAGTCAGCAGGAATGTGACGCCCGATGAGGGGAGAAAGCGAATGAGATCGTGGTCGTCCAAGTCTTCAAAGGAGCGCGTGATGAGCATGGTGGCGTGCGCCATTCGCTGCTTGCACCGGCCGCCGCTGGGCGCGTCCGGGGAGGTCTGCTCGGCTAGGAGCAGCGGCCGGTAGAACGTGCACCGGATGGTTTCGTAAAACATGCTCAGCACAGCACGGTGCAGAAACATGATTCTCGACGTGGCATCCACGACGGGGTCCTGCGCGCCCGCCTTGAGCTCCTCGGGGAGCGTCCTGGGCCACTCTTGGAGCTGGTCCTCGAGGTCGGCCACGCTGGCCGATGCTGTCGTGTCGGCGACAGGCAGCAGGATGAGCGTGACTTCAGTCTTGGTGCCCAGCTTCGGATGCGACTCTTTGTAGAGGGACGCAAAGACCGTCTCTAGCGCGAGGCAGAGCTTGGTCTTTTCGATGCACATTCTCGCCAACCGGGACTGCATTGCAGCGTCGCGCAGCAAATGGCACTCTGGCAAGAAATTTTCGGTTTCTGGCTCGAAGCTTGCAATATCAAAGTCGGATTCTGATAGTGTCGGAAGGCCAAGCTCGTGGTTTTTCACTTTGGAAGGCATTCGCACACCAAGATTGAGAACACGGTCGCGCAGGACGCAGGACCAGCCGATGCGTCGGCGCAGCGCCTTGCTCCTCTCCGGCAAGCTTGTGGCTGCAGGGTCCTTGAACAGCCCAATCGCACGTGCTGTCAGGCAGCCGAGTTCGGACCAATACCAGTGATTCGTATGCTCATCGTGCTTTTCTTGCCAGTAGGACATGAGCAGCAGAGCCTGCACAATCACGATGCGGTCAGACTCGTAGTTTGTGTGGTACAGCGCCTGTGTGTCGTTGCGTTAGCTGCGCACTTGCATCGACATCCTGGGAGTCATGTCGCCACTTACTTTGCACCGTTGGAAAAAGTCCCTACGAGCTGCGAGTCTCGAATGATAGCCTGCGTTTGTGATTTCGCTCTGCGGCGCAAAGGTTGCACCGCCCAGCATGACCGCGTACAAGAGCAGCAGGCTGACTTGACCGTGGGAGCCGTCTGGGCGTACGAGCATAGAGAGCAACTCGCGCAGATCAAGCAGCGGCAAGAAGAAATGGACCCAGTGTATATAGCTCGTGATGCAGCTGTTGCGAAAGGACTTGGAGGGAAGCGCGAAGACGTTTCTTCTGACTAGATGGTCCATGTCGTCTTGAGCCATTGCGCTTGGAGTCGGTCGAACGTAGCCAGGAAGCTTGTAGCGCGCGTCGAACGAGCGAGAGTCAACATCGCTCACGTCTGGTTGCGCTTCATTGCTGACTGCCTTGGCATTAGCACTCAGCTGGCAAGACTCGCAGAGCAGGAGAGATGAGACGGCACCTTGACGCCTAGAATCGACAGTATAATCTCCAATCTTACTCGTTTGCGGTTCAGATCCGTAAAAGAAGGTTTCAGGCTCGCTCGAAATTCTCTCGTCAACGCCGCTAGTAGACGGCAGCAAATGTTTCCTTCGTCGGCCCCTGTCACGGTCTGGATCAGTCTGGTTGCCCCCAGCTCCTAGGGCCAATTTCCCACACTCAAGTGACTTTCTACGTACCGCTTCTTTGCTTTAAAGGTGACGCACTCTGCCCGGTTCGCTCGACAATTAGAGCAGGGGCCGCTCGACGTGGGAATGTCGCAGCGCACTTTGCGCTCATGGCACCTGGCGCAGGCGGTGGATGAGCGCTGGCAAGGTCGCGCGCTGGAGCGGACAGTGGAGTCAATCGGCGGCTGCATGCTGGATCCGTCGTTCGCTAACGTGTCCGGCAGCTTGTCCTGAGGAAGTGTATCCAGAGGCCCGTCTGGGTATGCATGGCATATGTCTGCCAGTCGATGAGTTAACCAGGAGACATAGACGCTGCGACGCGGACCGCGCATCTACCTGAATAGAGCTTGTGTGGGAAAAGAAGACGGCACAGGGCGGAGAGGGATAAAAGTGACCTCTGTTGATCCAAGTCCCTGGACAGATCGCCATAATTACCCCGATACCCCCGCTAGTCCAACCCTTATGCTAGCGTCACGGTTGCTGCTTTCGCGGGGGGTTGGCATTAGAATACCGAGTCGGAAGATGGGGTAGGTTGGGCACAGAGTTGCTTTGGCTACGGATACTATGCAATCCGTGCGCACTCCAATTGTTGATGGACTACGGTCCTACGGATAATGCTCCCTTGTCCACTGACGGTAGCCCTACCAATTTTGGTGGCTCGCTGGCAATCTTTCTACTGGCGCCATATCGTTGGATTCGCACGATATCTATGTTCTTGCTCCATTTTTGATCAGCGCCCCGTTCTACAGTTTGCGATTCATGCAGACAAAGTGCACAGATGGATTCGGCGCCATGTGGTAAGGAAGCCGTCACCTGTCACCCGCGTGCCTGTCTTGGTCGCACGTGGGAGACTTTGGCTCAAAAAGATACAACACTCATCGTTACGATGAAAGAAGTGGGAGTGCCAGCAACCAATTTCTCTGCTGTCACTGTCGAAAGCCTGAGCATTCTCCCGTTGTTGTCGGAGGCTCCTGTCATCTGGATGCGCAGCAACAATGCTACCAGAGTGCGTATGCATTCCCTAATCCTCCCTTTATGGAAATTGATGATAATTAGCGGTCAGAATTGTCATGACGATCAGATAGGGCTTGAACTTGACTCTGGAGAGGGCATCTTATGAAATATTGCTAATCTAGGGTAGCGCACTCCCTACAGTGAATGACTGCATAACTAGACCATTGAAACTTGACAGTCTTCCAATAGAAGGAGCTTATGAACATGATTTTGACAAGCAACCTAGAGCTTCCCTGCCACAATTTCTGGACCATTCATCAATCTGCGAGCTTCGAATTCACAAAGGCTGCTGCTGCCGAATCGTGCCTAGAAGGATAAGTTAAATGAACCCACACATTATTGCCAACGGAACAATAGGGATCGCCAAGGTCGCAGTACGATGCAATCAGGCCCGAGAAGGCCTCGCAAGACTGGGACGCAGGGCGGACATAGAGCTGACTCGGTTAGCAGCTGCCATTGGCCACGAAAAGACAGCCAGAGAACGTACCCCGTTGGTAGTAGCAGTTCCTTGGTCAAAGGAGGCGCTCACGTTGTGGCGAGGATCGCCATACCAAATCACGGCAGCAACTGTAACAACATGCTAGACGATGAAGTGTGTTTCCGACTTGGATGGCCTACCATGGCTAGCAATGGCCGAGTCAATCGGTGGTGTAACTGGCCCGGAGCCGGCGGCATCACCACCGCAGAGGGCGTCGCCAGTGATCTGAGCGCCCTGGGAGTAGCCAAGCAGCACAATCTTGGAATCGGGGCAGCTCTGCACGTAGTCGGTGAGCTGCTTCTTGACAGCCACAGTCCCCTGCTTCACAGAGGGCCCATACGGGTTCAGGATGGCCGGGTAGTCGATGGACTCGTACGTCGCGCCGGGGTTCGCGGCGACGATGGAGTTGGCCAACGATTGCAGCTGGCCTGGACCGGAGTTCTCTGTGCTGCCGCGGGCGACGAGCAGGTGAACCGTAGCACAGCTGACGGCGCGCGTAGGATGTCCCAAGGCCAGGCCGGACAGTGACAGCGTAGCCACAAGGCTGCTGGAAATGGTAGAAGGGTACATTTCTTTTGAACTGGACATTGAAATGTTATGTGGCTATGATCAGATGAGGTGCGGCGTGCTGGTGCCAGAAAAGTGATCTTTTAATCCTGCTGCTGCTGGAACGCGGGTGCCATTTATAGAAAGCTCACGTCCACCGTTGTGAAGATGTCGTGTAATAAAATAGTTTTTTTTGGCGTTTTTTTTGTCGTTTCGGTTAATTTCTATCCTGTTGTCGTCGATGTTGGTAATGTTGGCGTACTTGCCACGATGGCATGTACGGGATCATGCCGAGACGCGGGCGCTGCCCGAGCGACTTGGGACGATGCCCTGCTTTTGTCTGCTGGCCCACGAGACCCTCGCATTTCGAACTGCCGAGCAAAGTTGAGCAAGGCTGCGAAGTCCGGGGTAATCTGCATCCCCAGAGTTGGGCTGAGCCTCTAGTGGTTGATCATTGAACCTTGTCGGCGACTGAGGAAATGTACCACTGACTCGGTACATTCCTGAGCCCGTAGCATCGCAGAAATTAGCCGGCTTCTGGAACGGCGGCCAACCGTTACCCCGAAGCACGGCTATTTACCAAATGCCGCTTTGACTGCGGGGAAACAGGCACCAGTGGCTTGCTCTAGTGATTTCCCCAGGTTTTGGCACGTTTCATGGCTAGTATTATGTTGGATGAAGACAGACCACCTTGCCGGCCGGTTCATTGCGCCCCGGATCCGCTCCTCCAACATCTACGCCTCTCCAATAGCCTTTGCGCACCGCAAATTCTCAGTATCTCACTACCCCTGCGTTCATTCAGACAACGCTGGTCAAATGTGTACATGTCATTCTCATCCGATTGCTGTTGTCGCTTTGCGGACTAGTTGGCTAACGCATAGCAACCTATTACCCCAGGTTTCGAGGCTGTCAATGGCGTCACGTTCCAGAACTTGGTTGCGGTTAGCTTTGAAGGCAAAGTCATTTGCAAATCGCCTGTCAAGTCGCACAAGTAAGAAATGCGCATTCTCAATCGATAGTCAAAATTATGATTCAATTCTGGAGAAATCTCGGAAATCTTCTCAGTCCATTGAGCATAATCCTGGTCGAAGAGCTTCGGGAGCTGCTACGAGGGAGCACCGGGCGGCGGTAGCCAATGTGCGGTCTGCACCACAGACCTGGGATGCAGATGTCGCTATTATGAGGAAGTATGCCACAAACAATCAGAAGTATACTTTTGCTAACAGGCGGAGGTCCACTTTACTACTCACCCGGAACTCAACAGTTGCTATTTCTTTGCGAGCTTGGCCGATATGCCAATACGCCTTACTTTTTTGTGCCTTTATCAATATGTTGCTCATTGTGTTGGCGTTGAAATCAGGAATTGAATCTGGCACTAGCATAAAAAAATACTTGTTCAGAACCATGGGAATAAATGAGATAAAATATTGCTTGACGACTGCCTGCTTCAACCTTCCATGTAAAACAGGAAACATCATGCCAATATTTAACGACCCAATCTTGAACCGAAACTCCATACACATAAGTTTATGCTCCAAGCTTTTCGACGTGCTGCAAGCTCTTCTTGACACTCTGCTCGATTCTGTCATCGGCACGGTTCCGAGCATGCTGTGCCTCTTCCTGGCGCTCACTTTCCGTCACTTCTGGGCCGAGCAGAAGCAGTAGGAACAGGACGCCCCAGACCGACCCGATAAAGATAGCAATAACTCTTCCGTAGTCGAATCTTTCCTGCCCTCGGGCCCAGGAGCAAGTCTGTACCTCTCGCCAATTATCGCCTGGATAGTGGCCGAACCGGACGAGGCAAGATTGCCTAGCTGGTATGTCAGGCCAATCACGGTTGTTCGCAAGGTAGCAGGAGCTAACTCCATGAGGTAAACAGGCACAGGGCCCCAGACACCACCGACAAACGCCTGTTCAAAGAATGCTGTACACACGAGGACCATGCTCCGGGGTATGATGTAGGCGGGTACAAGAGCTGCTCCAAACACGCATGCAGTGAGCATTATCAGTCGTCGACCAGAAAAGCTGCTGATGTAGCCGAGAACAGTTCCACCTGTGATGGATCCTAGTTGTCCAACCACGGATATGATGACGACCTGTGAAGAATTGAATCCCGCCTGGCTCTTGAGAAATGTCGGAAAGAAATCTTGACTACCATGAGAGCAGGAGTTGAAGGCAGTCATGAGAATGACCATGAAGATAAGCAGGACCCAGTTCTTCCTGACTTCCTTGCCAGATTCTCGAGCAAAGGCAGCAATCTTTTCAAAGCGACCGCGCCAAGGAGAGTCCGGTCCGTGACTCGCCTGTTGTTCCACCAAGACATTCGTCTCACGCTCTGCTTTTATGGCTTGAAAATGGTCAGTCTCAGGCATGTACCACCGAAACACCATGATTGGTACAGGCGGGACCGCAGCAAACCAGAAAAGACTTCTCCATCCGTACGATGTAGTTGGAACAAAAGCCCGATAGAAGATGCAGGCAAGAAGGTAGCCTGTGGAGTAGCCATTCTGGAATAGACCGGATAGGACACCCCGGGCATCGTATGGTAAATCGGATAGCGCTGTGCTGGCAGCAGGTCCGAACATGCCTTGAATCTGGTCAGTATTCTTCACGTAGTTCTGATGGAAAATTGAGCAACTGACCTCCCATGGCAATGCCATATAATGACCGAACAGCCAAGAATTGAGAAAGCGTTTGGCAAAACCCCGACGCAAGCTCAAGAACAACGAAGAGGAGGAGAGCAGCCATCATGGGCCACTTGCATCCATATCGATCCGAACAGGCGCCAAAGACCAATGCACCCACGGAGCGTAACATTAAAGACACAGTAATTCCCTTTAACCGTCAGAATTCATTTGCCGTTTTTTTCTCGGTTGCGACTTACCCATGATACTGCGGCATTGTCCACCCCGAATTCCTCTGCAATTTCCGTGAGGCAAAGTCTAGCACCACGTTAGCTGGTGCAAGCTGCCAGAGACGGCCACCAAAACCTACGAAACGGAAAAGCTGCTGCAGCATTAGCAAGAGTCACGCATCGGCTTTCAATTGACTTGCAAGTCGACAGCATCCCATACCCATGCGATGAATCCGAGGCTGAACATGAGCCATTGGTGGCGATTGACTTGACGCAACACCCGGACGGGATTGTCAATCTTGGTCTGCAAGTCAGGTAAGCAACCAACTCGATAATGGGAAAAGGCTAGGATGGCTCAGGTGGAGACTACTTACCCTGGGAGGTTTCAAGCTCGTGATGCGGGTTGCGAGGTAGCGTTTTATCTGGGCTGGTGAGTAGAACCAGCCATCCATATGGTTCTTCATTTTGCCGTGGTGATAAATTGCGGACTCAAAGATGTCAAGTTGATTGCTGAGAATCAAATCAAGTCGAATGAAACTACTCGTGCAACGATGGCACATGTTCGACCATTGTCTTGTATTTAAGTTGTCCTCGATGCTCTCTCGCCAGCAGCTGAGGAATGTCCATCAGCCACTCCGGCTAATTTTCATCTGATATGCTCCTTTGGGGATAATCGATGGGCTCGCCGTATACTCCAAAATTAGCCGAGCGCTGAATTAACCGGCCGCTGTCCACTGTTGAGGCACCACTCGGAGTCTGCTTTGTAGAACGGCCGCTCATTTGCGATAAATGGTCAACTTGCGAGTCACGTCTTGAACTGACGAAAATACAAACCATCTCTCAGCTGTTCCATTATCAAGCTTAGCGTTGACTCCCATTCAGGATGATCCCTAGCAACGTGCCCGGCGCGCCGCCAACGACGCTCTCCCTGGGCGGCATCTCTCTTGATGTCTATGGCCTGGAGCAAGCGAGCGACGCATCTAAAATCGCCTGTCTCTGGCTGCTCCATCCCAGAACTCACTCGCGGACGGCGATGGAGAGCTTTGCCTGGCAGATCATCAAAGCTTCGCAGGAGCGGACCGCTGAACCAAGACACGCTATAATTGCACTAGCCTTTGACTTGCCGAACCACGGAAGCCGCTTAATGGACCTAACAGCTACCCTCGAGTGGTCAGATGGCAACAAGAACCATGCCATTGATCTTTTGGGAATGGTCTTGTGCGGCAGACAAGACTTGTCTCTTCTTATTTCCCTTTTCGAGGAGCTCCATGGCCGCGGCCGAATTCAACGACACCTCGTGCTGGGTTGGAGCTTGGGAGGGCACATTGCTTGGCAAGCATGGTTTTGGGATCGGAGAATTGATGCTGCAGTCGTGATTGTCGGCTGCCCGGACTTGCTAGGTAAAGTTGTCGCTTTGAACGAGAGGCTTCAGTTTTTTAATACTGTTCCCCTGCAGGTCTGATGAAATATCGAGCGCACCGAGCAAAGCTTCCGCTGGACGAGCCCTTGTTCGGCAGCGCTTACTTTCCCCACGACCTGGTGCAAAAGTGTCTCGAGCGCGATCCAAAGGCTTTCGTATTCGGGGCTGCAAGTACCAGCCCCCTTCGACTCTTGCCTAGTGATGTGTTGGCAGGCACGCCCACCA
>JARJRE010000713.1:0-17460 GCA_030783385.1 Akanthomyces dipterigenus | reverse complement strand
CTGGCGTGATATGAATGCTTGGCCGGCGCTTAGGTCAGCTGACTTGATGGCGGCTATGATCTTATGTAGAGGGTCGATTGTGATAGGTCCTAGCGTGGGGATAAGGGTCACTAGAGAGCGTTAAGACTAACCTTAGAGCGATTATATAGACCTAGCGCTCGGCGTTAATATATATATTTCGTCCCTATATAAGTTTAAGTTCTAGCTCTTATGCGATATAAATAAGCCGTACTTATTGATATTAATTCCTAAAGATGGTGTAGGATAACCTATTTAGCTATACTGCAAGGTTAGACTAGGCAGAGGCTTCTCTCGCCGCTTTATGTTCCTTCACCGTGCAACTACACCCGCTAGGGGAGTTAAGAACATAGATATAAGCACTCAACCCAAAACGTCTTTAGTTACGCCTCTAAGAACAATATTATAGTATATGAGCTAATATGAATGTTAATGCAGCTAAGAAGTACTCACTAATATATACCGCTATTTCCTTAATTTCTTTATAAGGCATTTCTACGTTAATATTTATGAGGATTCTGTGATAGTAGATAATGTGGAGTAATTACGGCTCCTACTACTGGTATTAAACTTAATAGCGGCGAAGTAAATAAGAGTAGTCGCAGGCCTAATTGTCGCTGGGGATGTGCTTGCCGTCTATATATTTCGATAAACGTTTATAACGCCTAATAATAGTATAGATGAGGCGCTTAGCCGTCTTACTTTGGAAAATGCGGCATAAGAGGCGCACGTTTGGTGTGTGCTATATAAGATACTACCTGGCGAGTAATTAACTGACCACGAGGCTAGTATTAATAAGGCCGTATAACGGATCAAAAAGGCTCTAGAGCCGTGGCTTGCCGACCTAGAGGCATTCGCCTTAAGACTGAAGCCACTATGTGAAGAGGCTAGCGGGGCTGGCTTAGAACCTAGCCTTAAAGGTGAAGACAAAAATCTACCCTAACTTCTATACTTAAGTGTTAGAGGATTAGCGGTATCTCCCGCTTGTGCTTAGGAACGCCACTCCTAAGTCTAGCATAGCACACTAGAATAAGACGTAGGCGAAGACGGCGAAGTATAGTTCTATCAGCAGGTCACTATAGTTAGGTCCTCTGAAGTTAAATAAGAACGAGGTAGTAGAGGTTATCTAGCCAAGCTTCCTAGCTAGCTCTCTTGAGAATGCCGAAATAGAAACCCTTAGCTGCGGGTACGTCCTAACTAGAGACTAGGCCTACGAGGCCCACGAAGAAATATCACATAAGGGGTACTACCATAGAGACGCCAGGTATGTCGCCCGTTAAACTAATAGACGCCCTTTAATCACTAAAAAAAAAACCTAAGCTTATCTTAAAGGTGGGTTTCTCCTAGCTTTAGCACTAGGCAAGATAACTCTTCCACACTAAGCTAGGGCGGCTGCTAAATGACCTAGGGAGGCGATATCGACGATAATATATATAGTCTATTAGCGGCGACGACCTTAATCTTAGATCTAGGTACTCTTGTGTTTTATATTTAGCTAAAGGTTATATTTGTATTTTTAATTAAACGGTTTATATTACGTTTAGGCGGAGGCACTAGGTCGGAGTATTACTGTGTATATATACGCCGCCCCCATATACCCTACATCGTCTACCTAAGCAATAACACGGGTTCCTTAACACCATAAGGAAATACCTAATATATGTATATGGAAATTTGACTATATCCTTCCTTCTTTATTATCTTGGGCTTTTCTTTTTATATTTAACTTCTTTTCTCCGCGCTACTATAGCCTGTTTACTATGGTTTGCACTAATCCGCTCCTTCTACATTATAAACCCTGGTATATTACCGACCTCAGCCGTTTTTCTATTATTCTATGTACTTACTCTAAAAACTGCGCTGACTCTAAAACACTACATAGAAACACTTAATATACTAGTATGGTAAAATTAGCGATATTCTTCTTTCTATATTATCTTTGGCGATTTTTTTTATCGAGCTTCTCTTCTATATGCTACTATCTAACACTTTCTATAGTTTGCGCTAATCCGCCTACTATTTATATTAAACCTCGGTGGGTTGCTTACTACCTACCCTCTAGTTTACCATTCTATACACTTACTAGAAGGGCAGTAGAAATACCTATAAGGTAACGTCCTAGTTCTTATTATATTGTAGTAGATAGATATAGTACCTAATAACTAACTTCTTTTATCTATTGCTTGGAAGGGGCTGGAAGCTATGTGGCTTGAACCTAGATCGGACTAAGCACGTATAGTTGTTTATTATGCGCCGCTGCTACTAACATAACTTATTCGCTTTTCTTAGTTCGGTTAGCTATGGGGCTTAAAACTCGCTGTAGTCTGCCCATATGCCCATCTTTAAATCTAAGAAAATACGACTATAGACTAATTAAGCTAGCTTGGGTATAATATATTACCCTATACGGGGATTGTTTTATAGAAAGCAATAGTTATCTACTCTAACCCTATAGTTTTCTCTTCTCCACCTTCGAGCCTATAGGTAACTCGCACGTAAGCGTATAGCCTTCCCCGTATAAATCCTCAAACTGCGATTTATCGCTATTCTCCTCCCCTAGGTCCTTAGCTATCCTGCATTTCGTCTTATCTAGGCTTCTATTTACTACCTTAGTATTAGTCTCCTCTACGCGCTCCTTACTGCTTGCCTCCTCCTTCTCGAATTTCGTAATACCTATTTGAACCCCTTCTCACAGGAAGATCTACACTGTCTCGTTGCTTATTAGCCCACCGGCCTAAAGCTTCATCCCTTCACTAGTTGCCTTATTCGTTCTATAGAGTGGCTTCCCGTCTACGGATACTATAACCTATAACACATCTCCCGTAGTGTGGTTCTAAATCTAGCTCACAGTGTCTTCTAGTTTCCGGCCCATTTTGTATAAAACTTCTATCTAACTATGCGTAGATACCCACTCCTCCTAGAGTCTTAAAACCTTAGCTACGTTCTTGCCCGATAGGCTCGACCCCGCTATTATATCCGTTAGCTGTGTAAATAATGTACGTTCGTGATAGGCTAGCTTTTAGGTCATCCGGGAAAGACTTTCCGCATATTTATCTAACCCTTCACTGGTAATCCTTTTAGGGAATAAGTCTAAGTCACTAGGTGTAGCGCTGCCTTCGCCAAAGCGCTGCCTCCCCGATAACCGCAATTAGTAGATATAGTCCGATAGTTACGTATAGATTAGGAGGTATTTCTCTATGCTAAGTCTCTCCTCTTATATCTTCTACACCTCTGTGGCTATCTCTTCTACCGCTATAGGCTCTAGGTCCGCCTCTAACGCTAAGACGAGGCTCTCTAGTCTTATATCAATCCTTTATAGCTAATCCTCAAAATTAGCCGTAGCTATCTAAATTATCTAGTAATACCCATTAATTCATTCTAACGTCAGTGTGGATCTCTACCTGTTAAATTAGAGGTATAAGTAATATAGCTATAGGTATTAGGTGAGAAGAGTATATATAAATTTACATCGGCTAATACTATAGTGATTATTATCTTATACCTAGCTAAGAGGCGCTAGAACCTATTAATATCCTCGCCTATATACTAGAGTCATGCCTAGCCCCGGAGCCTAGCCACACTGCCCCTAGAGAGCGATAATATAGTCTTAATCTCTTATGCGAATTTATAACAGGCAACACCACAGCGTATAAGCGGAATCTTAAGCGCTAAGAGGCTTAGTTCACTCGCCAAGGCAAGTATTCTCTAAAGAGATTCTAGCACGCTATTAAGCGCCGCGTTCTTATCTAGCAAATCTAGCACGCACTACTAATAGGACTGATAGCTCCTAATCGTGTCGTATAGTGCCTTGCTTGCTTGTAGAGCAACGGTGTAGAGCCCTGCCACTCTAGAGGCTATACTAATTACCTCGGCCATTCTTAATAAAACTACCCGTAAGTAGTAGCTATGGTAAGAAAAGAAGGAAGTATAGAAATCAGGCCTAAGAAAGTAGGTGAAAAGTGCTAGGATGAATGTGGAGAGGGTAAGGTCACAACGGGACGATGGGGGTTTAAATGCTTACTACTATACATACTAAGTGTAGACTGAACTAACGTGGTGACTAGATCCTAGATCCCCTACTCAATTCGTTCTTTATCGGCGCTTCCTGACACACGAGGCTATGTAGGGGTATAGGTGAACTAGAGGCCCCCAGCCAGTAATGTCCCTATTTACTCTTCTACTAGCGGCCAGTTAACTAGCTCATACGGCTAGCCTCACCTCAGCGGTTCCAGAGCGAGACTCAGCAACGCAGGTTAATTCTAGCAGCTATTCAGGGTCAGTATAGTAGTGAGGGTTCTAGACTTCTAGAGCCCTATTCATAATAGTACTATGACTTAGAGGGGCTAGGTTTCGTTGTCCCTAAGTAGCCCGGCGCTAATTATTTTCAGCTCATATATAATAACATATACCGGAAATAGTATCGCGCGCCTATTAGTACTAGTTATAAAATTAGAAATAAAATCGGTTAGGTTAAGTTATAGGTATCTAAGCGTCGAGCTAGAAGGGAGTAATATAGGGAGATGGTTATAACGTAGGCTCGTCCTACTATAGTATATATGCGCAATAACTGCTAGAAAGCTAGCTAAATTGCGTGTTTAATATAAATTCGGGAAGATAGCCACGTTACTAGTGGGCAAAAAAAAAGAAATAAATTACAGCCCTATATCTATATCCCCTCTTTGCCGACTTCTAATATAAACATACCTACTTTAGATAAATGCATATATAATACTACCCGCGACCGGGGTTAGGATGGCGTACGCCTATAAGAGATACACCTAGTCCATACCGGCTCTAAAATTCTATTTTCCCTTCGCCTTTTAGCACAACGATACTATCGGGGGAAGCCGCCTAGTTACCAGACGAGGGCTATATTCCGCCTATTATAAAGGTTTCTACCACTTTCTAAAAGCTCTCATCGCCAATTTACCCGACAATATTATACAAGCCGCCTTTAAGGTTAATACGCCAGGCTATCACAAGATCGCCCACAGTAGACACAGCGAAGCTATACGACTTATCAGCGAGGGTAATATCCTCAAAAATGTTTTACCGGTTAATCTTAGTAGTATCGTTATCCGCATCTAATATCACGCGTATATATTATTAGATACTATCCTTAGTGACTTATAGTCATTATAGCTCCTCCACTACCTCTTTAGATATAGGATAGGTAGAGGCCTTCTCTTATATCTGCCTTTTGACCGTTTTTTTATAGCTACAAAGCTCTTTCGTTATGGTTTAGATCGATGCCTTAGTCGCACCTAGGCCACTTCGTATAAAACCGCTTACTATTAGGTGATAGGACGAGCGTTAATCTACTCGAATTGTGGGTTTAAGCTACTCAATTTGCGCCAATAACTAGGCGCAAATAGTCAGCCCTTACTAGGTGCATCTCTTTTCCTCCATAATGGCCTGCTATTCGATATTATCCTAGCCACCACTCTCCACAGCCCCCTTAGATAGTGCCTGGATTTTCTCATCCATCTCTCGTAGGTGCTACTGTAGCTCCTACGTGGTATTAGATATTATGGCCTTATAGCCCTCTAACACCTATAGCGTAATGGCCATAACACGACTAGTAGCGTTAGCTTGTCGTTATATAAAGTGCCCGCTATTAGTCGTCCGCACTTATATGTTGACATTAGTAATGGCTATGTTAATTATAGCTTTATACCTAGCTAGTATGTCTTTAAAGTCTACTATATCGCCCTAAAGATATTTCTACTTAACCTAGTCGGTTATATTTCCTAACACACCGCTGCCGCTATGCTTACTAAACCGGGTAATAAGCTCGCCGTACTCCTTATAAGTAGTGCCATAGTGATATAGAGGCGATTTAAGAGTATCGAAATTAATATTTAGGTTGCTCTTAATTATTTGCTAGAGTGATTCTAACATAGCCGCTAGATTAAGTAACTCTCACTTTAGCGCGATAGTTTACTTATTATGTCCCTATAAACCGCGGAGGATAGTGGTGAGCTAGATAGAAGCGGAAAAAGCGAATATAGTAAGGGTAATAATGGTGTATATAAGGCTAGCTGGATCTATATTAGAAAAGTACAGGGAGGTTACTCTAACGGGAAGACTGGGAAGAAAACGATCTAGAGGAAAAGAGCCTAGGGTTATAGGAGCCTAGGAGCAGCCGTGTAATTAACCAGAAAGTAGAAACGGGAGGAGGGGCCATAGCCTTAAGCGGACGTAGTATAAGCGCTAAGTTAGATATTAGAAGGCAGTTTTCTCTAGAGTACCTTAAGCTTTCTGGGTAAGGCTTAGATCTACCTGCTAGTATGCCTCTGTAGCACTAAGCCTATAAATAGCCCTATAGAGAGTATACTACTATTACGGCTCGCCCTTACGCCATTACTTTAACTAGATAGTAGGTAGGCGTACTGTGATAGTACTTTTAGGTTAAGATTTAGCCCGGCGAGTTTTAGTAGCTGTTATTATCTGTTAAAGTGCCTGTACGGTAAGATGGCTTACCAACCGGGGGCGAGCAACCGCTAGCCCTAGACATCTCAGCTATACAGCGCGGGCTGGCACGCTAGGGCAAGAGGCTACTAGCGCTAAAATCCCCCACCTAGCTATTTACTCTATAATGGACTTAGACTAGATATCTAGCCGCCCGAGACGGAGTAGGTATCTTCCTAGCCTAGTATTCGCTAGGTAAGACGGTAGTACTGTGGTCGTAGTGTAGGAGTTCGTTTAAACCGTGCATTAGTCTCTACCCATGTGACTGCGATTCGACGTCTATCGACCGGGCAGAAGGGCATAGGTATCTACATATTAAGGCTAAAAGGTCTCTAATCGCGGGTAAGAGACAATCCGCTTACTATCTAACATATATTATTCCCGAGACTAAGGCTATTCTAACCTATACTTGTAAGTGTATTATAAATATACTCTACTATTAGTTCTACGCTAAATATAGTATAATCTTCACACACTCTCTACTCATACTCTATTTGCCTAGTAGTAACACAGCAATGGCAATATGATTGTAGTTAGCTGCTTTTTTACCACTGAGAGTAGTAACCTAGCCTAGCCAATCCATATAAACGGCCATAGAGTCTACCAGACTATTAAACGTATCCTATAGCCACTGCCTCCCACCTAGACGCTAATATGTGCCTATATAAGCCAGTAGTACCTAGTCTAGAAGCTTACATCTTATACCTATAAAGCCTACCTTATATATAAACTGCGGGTGGTAGTATTAGAAACAAACGCCGAATTTCGGCATCTATTGATTTCCCTTTCACTTTATAGCCTTTATCTTCTCCTATATCTAATCATCTTAGAATCCACATACACTAGGCATATAGTCTAATTCACGTCCCTTACTACGGTAGTATAGACATATATACACTACCACCTCTATCTCATATTAGTAAGATAGCTTAGCTTCTACCCGTTCCTTATTCTATCGCAGAATCTCCGCCTCCCCTATATAGACTATCTCCTTACCTAGACTAAATACCCTTCCGAGTAGACAAGGTGCTAATATCACTAGGCCGCGGTAGTACCAGCATTTACTTTGCTCTTCCGTGCAGTAAAGCCAGTCGGCGCTCCTATCTAGGTACTAACTCATAACGCTATAGACGTAATATATCTTCTTTATAATTAGGTATATAGTATGCATATCATCGTCGCCGTTGGTGCCGTCGCTAAATTACTGCTCCCAGTTATGCTCTGCTAGGATCTCGGAGATAGCTCGCTTACTGTCTCTCCCTACTCGCCTAGATTCTTAGCCGTAGTTAGTTAGCCTCCGCGGCACGCCTATATATATAATCACACGGACGTTACTATAGTCAAAGCCAACGCTAAGCGCGGATATCGCTAATATAGCGTAACTACTAGTTCCATTTAGCCAACCTTTAATCGCCGTGGCCTTTTCCTTATTTATTTGCTCCCTAGTCACGTAGGTATATCTAACCCACTGCGTATAGACCTTAGCCTGCTTGACCTTAGGCCAGTATACTATACACCTAGTATCTACGCTATACCCTTAGCGTCGTTATTAAATCAACCCTACTATATTACTTATCCTAGTATTAAGTGTTTATAACATCTAGTTAGAGATAATACCGGTTTTATCGTGCTAGATTCTTTACGGTGGGTCTTAGATCTAGATCAGGTAGCGGATATTCGGCCTGTTTGTGGACTGGCGTATAATCAACGGGGCTACTAGCTTATTTATATGTATGAGGTCCTCTTCTATGGATGGCATTAGAGTTCCTGTGAGCTACACGCTTTGTGTCCTGATTTGCCGGATGCTCTCCCTAATTGTGCCTATACTCTCCCTATATCGTGCTGTTAACGTGAGATAGCACTCGTCTATAATAATTTAGTCAAGCCTGCCTAGGTCATTAAGCCGCCAGCAGTAGTCTATGAACTTCTAGGTATTACTAACGGCCTCGGCAGATATAATCACAACACTCGGAGCCATAGTTAGCGACGATTAGCTAGTCCACTCCTCCCATTAGATGCTCATCGCCTTCATTTATCGAGTGAGTAAATACTAAAGCGCCACTATTAATACCACGATAATAGTTATACCGGCGCCTAGTATCTAACTAGGTATTAAAATTAGTAGTGTCTTTCCCACCCCGGTGGCTATAATGATAATGACCTATTCCACCTAGTCATCTCCGCAGATGGCCCGCACCGCCTCTCACTGCGCACTACTCTAGAACTCGAGAGTGTCCTTCTTATACAGCTAGCGCGCTCTAGTGAGTATGTCCGCTTCACTATACGCCGGTCTCGTCCTAGCACCTCTAAGCCTCTTGTGATGGTAATATATAGGTTGCCTAGTAAACTAGTTAGTATTATATATAGCGCGGGTGAGCTATAGTCTTATAGCCTAGAGTATTAATATATACTAGGCCTAGTATATTATTATTATAACTAGGCCTCCTATAGACCCCGCGTATACTATACTTATCGTGTGGAATGTGTGGTTGCTTATCTCTACTAGTTAAACTATATCTAGCTAATCCTCCGCCATAGCATCGTCACTAGCCATAGGTCCGAAGACGTCTATCTCCTATTTTATGAAGAGGTCTTTAGTTATGGCCGCCACTATATGCCTCCACTACGTGGAAGTCATAATAGGCACACTCACTGCGGCGCACGCACTCTTGATCTAGTGCGTTAGCTGCCTGTCGTCCCACGGCTCTCCCTTCTTATCGGTCTACAACCTAGTGCTTAGGCGTTTGTTTAGGTAGCGCTCTTATAGTAGTAGCTTCTGTAGTGGTAGCACATATAGTACGTAGAGTAGGATGAGATTGCCTATCTCGTTGGGGAGAAAGTGTAGGTTATCCCTAGCCTTGCCTCTATTCTCCTATAACTTATAGTAGGTGATATAAATGGCTACCTACTTCGCCTATACGTACATATAGCACATTCACTCTATATTCGCTATATCGGCGGATAATAGTTTGGGCGCTTATAGTGGTGGCCCTAGCACTATATAGTAGAGAACTAGTAGCCGGCTGAGGAATAATTATGCGTCTACCTCGTACGCTAATATAACTATACTATAGATAGTGATAGCGCTACCTTTATCTTATCGGACAAATGCCCTATATAGATCCAGATCGCTTTAGATACACTCTAAGAGCGCCGTTTTATAATAGTAGGTATATGCCTTATTAGTGGTATAGTTAAGCCATAACGTGCTATACGATATATCCTCTAGGCTATCCTCTACACTAAATGGCTGAACATTAGCTAACTTACCTGCTTAGATAGTGCTAAAGAGTAGCTACTAGTATAGGATGCGCGCTGTGTCTTAGAATGTGTAATAGACTAGCTACTATAGCGCACATATGTGTAGCCTCACCCCGTCTATATTAATATAACTAAAATCGGGCGCCTAGTGCGCTTACTTTAAGGTGATAGCATATAGTGCCAGATTAAAGAGTAGTAGCCACTAGTGGAGTATAAATCCGAATGGTATTTCTCTCTCCTGTTAGAAGTATAAGTCTATAGATTTAGACAGCACATTAATAATCTACGATAGATTCTCGGAGTCTTCCTCATACTAAGTGTAGATATCTTAGAAGAGTACTAGCTAAGCACCCTAGATGAGGGCTAATAGGTGGCTGCTAAAGCTAGTAAGATCTTACTATCCGCTATAGCTTATCTCCTCGCCGCGTTTATTCCTCTTCTTCTTACTATGCTTTCTTACTAGTATGGCGGTAAAGCTAGTGATTAGCGAGCTAAACTTATTAGAACTGATATTATTACACATTAGTGTCCTTAGCGCTATCACGATAGTATAGTGGAGGGTTTTATTTCCTATATCCTTCACTCTTCTTACCATCATGGCCGCGTGGGTAAGGGCTAATTACTGCCTGGTACTAAGTCGAATTTAATGCTGCGGAAGGATAGTATTGCCGGACCTCTCTGTAAAATGGCCCGTCGCTCTGTAGGCTACCCTATAGGTATACATAACTAGCTACTACATAGTGAGAAAGTACTTCTCTAGTGTGGTAGTATTTTTATAGGCTCGAAAAATATATCTCTACTTAGAGATAGGGTCTTTTGAAAATTTGCTGAGGATTGCTACTCGTTATTCAGTCAGTCAGCACTCGTCGGAGTCCTCGTTAACGAGGTTATAAGCTTGCGTGAGTATCTCTTTAGTAGCGCCTATAAGAATAGATAGTGTCTTATCGTCGTCCCTATCGCTATTATTATCGCTGCTACTAGTACTAGTATTGATATTATCCTCGCCGTTTTCTTTATTATTCACTAGGTGTCTCTATTATGGTACTTAGTAGGATGACTTAATTTCCGAGTCGCTTAGTCCGGCTAGGTACGGCGTGAGTCCTAACTTATAAAGCCACGGCACACACTTGGTTCTTTCCCCATCCACCATGACCGTCGCTTACTTCTTCTCTTACTCGTCTTACTACCTGTGGACTTTGCTCTTTAGTTAGTGGAACACTACCTTAATAGAGCCATCCTACGCGGGCGGCTACTGCCTCTGCTGTGTTGCATTATAATCTATAAGTGCCCTAGTGCTATCGTGGACCTAAAAATAGCATATAAGCTATCTTGCGCGGAAATAGTTTTATATAGGCTATAGACTATAGAGTTAAGTCTTATTTATTATACTTTGTATATATTCCTCCTTATATATGCTTCGGATGTGTTGATTTATTATCTTCTCGTCTTCGAATAATCGCCTATATAGCTAGACCTCGCATAGGAAACCTGATTTTATCTATAGCTAACTAATTAAATTAAACGGTCCATTTTCCTCACGACACCTTATTAGTAGCTCTTCCATACTTCGCAGCTTTAGCTAGGTAAAGAATACTATAAGCGCTTTCTACTCGGCCTTATATAGGTAGTGTGGCTTCCTGCGTATATGCGAAATAAAAGCGGCTAGCTGAGGAACGATATATAATCAGTATTACTCGCAGACTAGCACCTAATGATCACTATCGTAGGTGAAGTAGCCTAACTTTCTCTCTCTACTCTCCGTTATGCTTTTTTATCTTTTTAGCTTTCGCTTTAATTGCCTGATGAATGGAATAGGAGAGCCGTGGTTACTCGCTACACACAAGTGACCCATTTTTCCAGCATCATTTAGACCAATTATCTTATAAAATAAGATGATAAGAATTAGATGATAGAAGATCGTCCGCCCCACTAATCTGACCAATCAGCAGTAAGAATAACATGTTATTCCACCAAGCATAGCAATAGGTTTATCTCTATAGCCTTATAAGCTAGAATGGTATTAGTTAATAAACGGTTAGCTACGGACTGGGTTTAACTAAGTGTACTTTTCGCGTTAGGAGGGTTAGTGGGGTTACGATAGCCCATCTAGACGCGCGCATCCTTACCCGCTATAGTAGATAGCTGTCTCTTAGGAGGGCTAGCTGTCTAGTGGTTCTTTAGCGTCTATAGTAGATAAGTGGTTAGGACCACACGGTTTAGGTCTTCTAGGGAAAATATATCACCGATTTTAACCACTTCGCCCTCTACTAATTTCAGTGAAGGAAACCTATTATCTTAGTGGTAGCTATAATAAGCATAGTTAGCCTAGCCTGGCTTCTACGTAGACAGTACGAACATAAGTAGCTATATAGCGTTATAGAGGACGGTCGCGTTTAGTTCTAGGTAGTTAGCTTTATCGTTATTAGTATTAACCTAACTTAGTATAACTAGGATAAAAGTAGGCGCCTTAAGCTCTATAACGATTATGTTTACTAGGGTATGGACTCTAATATTTTCGTAATAAGAGTGGTAGATAATATAAGACGCTAAATTAAGCATATAGGAGTTAGTGTTTTACTTCTAAGGTAGCGGTTTAGAAGCGGCGAGCCTAGATATAGCTTCTTTAATATAATCCACAAGTAGGCCTTTAAGTTTCTCCTAGTATTTAGCCTATTACTTAAGAGTATTATAAGCTTCTATAGGGTACTATTTCTTAAATAGTAGGTAGATAATAGGTTGAAGAATATTAATGGCTATAATGATCTATTAGTACTTACTATAGAGTGGGTTAGGATAGGTAGTAGGGTCTAGGGCATTTTAATTTAGCTAGATTAAAAGTTAGTTCGATTTAGCCTAATTAAAATGCCCTATAGCGGTTAGTCTTATCTTACCTAGATTATTAATAAAGTTATATAGAGTTAAAACGTTATTGATATTAAAGTATTTATAGATATTAGTTAGGTTACTAATAGAGGTGTCCTATTCACTAATGTAGTTAATGCCTGTAGGTATCTTCTTTATAGCGGCCTTAGCGATAAGCTTCTAGTGAGTATAAGGGTTACCTAGAGATAGATATTCTTTCTTAATATTAGGAAAGTCAAGGAGGGTTTCCTATTCTTTAAGCTCCTCTTCTTAGTTAGTTTAGCACTAGAAGCGTTTAATACTAATCTCAAGGGCTAAATTAGCAGTGAGTTCTTTAACTATAAGGTTAGACTTAGCCACACTATTATCTCCACCGCGAATAACCTATTTGCCTTTGCCTTTCTTATCAACAGTAGCTCTACCGCCCCTAGCGGTACTAGCACTATATGTCACTTAGCTAGTAGTAGCTGGCTTCCTAGCGCGCTTCGTGCTAGGTAGCGTAGTCGTTATAGCGCTAGATCCTAATTTAAGTTCGTTAGATAGTCTAGCTACTAATCTAGCTAGTTTCGCCTTTCCTCTATTGCGAGTTTTTAGAGGTATAGCTAAGGGCTAGGGGTCCTTATATTTTCCATTAGTCTAGTGTATTTATTAGACCCATTTGGTACTTTTAAATAACTATACCTATTCGCTTATTATAGTGTTCTAGGTACTTAAATGTAGGCAATTTTAATTCCACTAAACTAAACTCGATTAATTATACGTGCCTTATAAGGCTAGCCGGCTAGAGGAGAGCTCTAATTAGCTAGACGATGTCTACTACTACACTAATCTAGGTAAAGCTATTAGTTATAATTACGATATATTTAGTTAATTAAGTGAAGATAGTATAAGCATAGATGGGAATATTTAGATCTAAAACTAATACTAAAAATTCAAATTTAAAGATAATATTAGAGGAGGAAGAAGGAAGAGTTTCTAGGAGGCCGAATAAATATGTAAATTAATAGCCGTGTCTATTTGGATTCTAATAGCTAGCGGCATTACCTCGCGGACCACTAATACGCATCTACTAGCTATAAGTGGGCCTATAGGTACGTACTCTATTTACTAGCAAACGGCCGATTCTTTCTAGTAGGCCCTATTTTTAGCGTTATGCTAAATCGAAATGCCATTTCTTTATTATTATAGTCTATATGCCTTATGGTCTATAGATATAAGTAGATAGATAAAATAAGATAAGATAAGATAAGATAGTAATATAGGTTAAAAACACCGTAATAGTATTATTATTAGAGTATTAGCTCTTATAAAACCTTATATATAAAGGACTATAAAGACCTTAGGTTTTTTTTTAGATCTAATAACGTTCCTAATATAGACGCACTAGCTACCTACCATCTAGCCGCTGCCTATGTAAATATCTCGCTAGCCTAGTCACGGGCTGTTTAGCGTCTTAGTGAATAGTATCGTAGTTTACTCCACTTATGGGCATATTTATAATGTTATACTCCCTATATAGTGGCATTTAAACGCAGCGCTTAGTCTCAGCACTGTCCTTTGCTAAGAATATTTATATATTCGCGGTTATATTTACTTCTTAAATTATTCTATATAGTAGTACTACCCTAGAATACCTATATGAGGGTTTTATATCTTATTCCATTACGTTCCTTAGATAGCTTAGACTAGTATATGGCTTTATTTAAACTTTTTAAACGTCTAAGTCTAGTCTTTAGTTTTCTCTATTTTTTTAAGCCATATAAATACAATCTTTAATATCGTCTAGTTAAGTAGCTATATAAGTTCACCTAGTGTTTCTATCACAACACTAAGCACCCTATGTTAATTTATATCACGACTTCTATTTTACTCTTTTATTACAGCTATAGGTCTCACTTAGGGCACTTCCTAGTTAGGGCGTTTTGATTAGGCCTAATTAAAATGTCCATCGAGATTATTAGCTCACATAGCATGCCTAGGTTTATCTACGTTATTAAAGGAGCGATAGAGGAGTAGAGGGTAGTAAGAAATTATTATTTTCCATTTAGCTAAATTAAATTATAATATTTATCATCTTAACCGTTCTATTAGATATATATACCTATTCTATATATTACCCATCTTCATAATGTATAAGTCTACTAATCTCATAATCGCGAGTATAAGGTGGGTTAAATTACTAGTATTAACTATATACCCTATATATCTTTTCTACTATATCTATTCATCTAGATTCCCTCTAAAATAAGGGTTAACTTCTTTTATAATACCGTATATATAATCCTCATATATATAATATTTCACTATAGCGTAGATAATGTGTACTACTTTAGGGTATGTACATATAGTTATATCACTCTAATTATAAAGTTATTTAGATCTAGTTCTTAGGACCCACCTAGAGTAAAGTACTTAAGGCAATTTACATTTAAAGTAGCCACTATATCTCACTATAGTATTATACCTAGATAGTTCCTCGTTAATATAGCGTAGCCTATCTATTAGCGTATCATCTAGAACCATTTTATTATATAGGCCGCCCTAGTATACCTATATAGTGTAATACTTTATGTGATAGAATATATATACCTTCTTCTATATCTTAAGATAGTTCTCTAAGTTATAAAGTATCCTAGCTATAGTGATCTTCTCTATAGTCACAAAAGCGCTAAGTTAGAGCGCGTCTATCTATCACTACTTAAATAATACCCTATCCTACTAATAGTCAATAGTAGGTATGATCCTCTAGGCCTTATCTGCCCTATTAGTGCTATTTTAACTTAAGGATTCACTAGTAGGACTATGCGGGATATATAGCGCTACATTACTATCCACATCTTCTTTAGTTAGTAGGTATATATTATCTTTAGTAACTTATACTATACTAATATAGAAATCGTATTTTTCTTTATCTTCTAGGCAGCTAGTACGGTCTATAAACCCGTCTATACACTTATCTAGGATAGCACAGTAATATCTATCCCCCCTCGTAAATTTAAGTATATATACGTCCTTAGTGCTATCTAGCTTTTAGCCTAGGGCACCCTATATTGTGACGATAATAGATCGGGCTAGTTATCTATCTCGTCTAGCTCGCCCGCTCTCCTAACCGAAATCGCGTATATTATATAGGAGGCTAATGTGAAGAATAAGATAGATATTACTCACATTAACGCTAAGGCTAAGGGTAGATATAGTAATAATATAGCCGCTATCGTACTATACCCATGCCTAATATATTACTTCTTTCTATATAGTTATCCCGATATTAGAGAAGTAAGTGGGGCACTATAACGTATCTACTAAGCGTTTAGCCCGCTCTATACTACTTACATATAGAATGGCTCTATATGTCCTAGGTAGGTCCTATACCTACTAGAGTGTGGCCTTATCTTTAACACGTGATAAAGATGCGGACCCTTATATAGTCGCGACGCTATAGGCAATATTCCTACGTGTGGTTTAGCCTTGGAATATTCTTAGCTAGGTTACTACTAGGCTAAGCTGATATAGCATCTCGCGCTTGTTATCTTATAGTGCGAGTATAGCTATAAGTAGTATAATCTATATACCCTATGCGCGGATAGTGTCTTTTAGGTTAAATAGTGTAGACTAAAATCCCATATCTTTACTAAGGGGCCTATAAGCGTTAAGTAGGACGTAGTACTTATTAATAATAACCTAATCTAAGTCACCACGATATAGGAGCTACTAAATAAACGTGGCGAAGGGCTTTAACATAGCCGCCTCTGGGGTAATGAGAATAATACTAGCGAGTATAGTACTAGTAGTGTAATCCTATACCACCACTAAGATGCCCTTCTCCTAGCATCTTCGCTTTATATCGGCCTATAGGGTGATAAGTGGGATAATAATGATAGTAACACTACTAGGGCTATATATAACGGGTAGTATAAGTGTTATACTCTTACCCTTACCCGTGCCTATAATATAGAGGATGGGGGATTTACTACTAAGTACCGCCTAGAACATGACTCTCTAGAGACCTCTAGGGTGTGCCCCTTCTCTAAGTAGCCTCTAGAACTACGCGTTAATGTCTATACGCCTAAGCCTACCTAGCCAATACCACTAGACCTCGTCGCGGATTATATCTAGTTTCGTGGGCGTGCACTTATATATAGAGAGCTTAGTAGTACTTATGGTCTTAAAGCCTAGTAGTGCGTACTAGTTTATACTAATATCCCTAAACTACTTAACTATACTTACGATACTAATAGTGCCTAGATAGGATAGTCGTCTATATATAAGACCGGCTATAAAGGACGTGTGGCTAGACTAGAGGTTAAGTGCGCTATCCTCTTACACGTTGCCTTCCTTAGTATTTTCATCTAGTATTTAGTGGTATAGCTTTATCACATCTAACCCTAGGAATTAGTTACTAATCGCGGTGGTAATATAGCGCTATTCGCTTAGTACTATAGTAACCCCTAAATAGCGTTCACTAGCGGCCTATATAGCTTAATAGAGCCTATTAGATATCTATAGCACCTCCTCTAGTGTGTTCCCTATACTAGTCGCGGGGATATATAGCTTAGCGCGGTTAATATACTAGGCCTAGAGGAACGCACTTAGCTACACTACCTCAGTCTCGTAGGTAGAATCATATACAGCTATAAGGGAGCACTAGAATAGGAGAATTTACTAGAGGTACTATATAATAATCTCACCCACTTGATGGGGTAGGAAGTAGTAGATAACCTTAACCTCTCCACTATATCTATAGCCCTTATAGTATAATATAATAGAGGTAACTATCCTATTATATATAATAATATTATAGACGCTAGTATTAGCTATATTCTTATATTAGAGGTTAATAAGCTTAGT